>JAZKJV010001466.1:217500-422500 GCA_037367405.1 Ottelia alismoides | reverse complement strand
TTGCCTTACCTTAAAACACCGATCGATCCCTAAATTCACTCCATAAAAACAAAGTTAGCCCCCGTCACCACCCCTCTCTATCTACTGCATCACCACTGTAATTTTAATGACACTTCCATACCTCTCACTTCAACATCTCCCATGTCTCTGCCACCTTTCGCATTCTTCTTGCCCTGAATAAAACAGCTCTCACACTTCCATTCTTCACGAAATCAACCGACACAAAATGGTGCTTAGTACCAATCTTTTTAGTCCATTTTAACCTAAAACTAATCTCCCCTAGCACCATCCCCTCAACGAATCTTCATACCACGAGCTCTCTCCATGTGAACCTCCACCTGTTCCAACACTCCCAACGTCCCATCCTTTACCTCCTTCGGTACATCTAAATCCGCCCGTTTCTTCGCTTCCAACAGCCAAGATTAAAAAACACCAACTTTGGCATCCATCAAGCTCTCAATGCCGCCATCTTCGTCCTCCTTAGCTACAGCAATACCCACCCACCCCCCCCCCCCATTCCAACCCTATTTCTTCCCTTCCATGTGCAAAAAAGGATTCCAAATTTGGCATCCACGAACTCATAACCACAAAATAAAACCCCTAGCAAATCCACCACACCTCCAATTGAAACATAAAAAGCACAAAGCACATCATAGGGCTACACGCGGACGCGCCGGCGCAGGACGAGAACAGGACGCATAGCAGCAGCAGTGGTACCAGCGACATCGGAGAAGGGCCTCAGTCTCAGATCGACATCTCCACAGGCAGCGCAGCCGTCGCTCTCCTATTCCCGTTCCTCCGAAGCCTTCAGGGGGAGAGGGAGAGGGAGAGAGAGAGAGAGCAGAGAGCTGACTTAATGGGCGACTGTGATAGTTGTCTTTGACTGCTGTGTTGGTGAGAAACTTTCTTTTGGTGGGAGATAATCTCCGGTTTAACTTTGAAAAATATTTCTTAAAATAGTGACGGCTTGAAAATATTTTCAAGGTAATATCGACAAATCGTTTTGTCGTTTCATATCCTACACGTGGCAAACGGTTTGACATGTCATATGGATGGTAAAATCTGAATTCCACGTCCCCTTCTGTCCGTCTATGTGGTACGGTAAATCGTTTACCGCACGTAGAACATGAAACGACAAACGGTTTGTCGATATATACCTACTCTGGGAAATATTTCTGTGCCATCCCATTGGGTATATATTTTCTCTCTCTCCCTTTTGGTAAACCCCCATAATATACTCCTTGCCAACAAGGGTCGGTCAGTAAATCTAGTTGAATGAATTGCACTTTTGAACTCCCCACTTTGATAATCCAACTACAAGTTCCCAAAGTTTCAAGCTCACGGTAGATAACTTGGAAGATGAATAAGAAAAAGAGATAAGGATGGGTGGATAGATATGGCATCGTTTATGGAGAGGAGACAATGAGGGATAAATGTGACTTGCTATTTTCTACTAAGTAAGAGGAGGGGATAAGGAGGAATAATAACATTATATTAGATAAGATTGTTAAATAAGTGATAGTTATTTGTATATTTTGGTGAGAGAGGCTTACGACAGAAGAATGGTGGGGGAAATATTATTCGTCATTTTGAATAAAGATCAAATCCACTGACCATCTATAGAGTGAGAGAAATAATGAATGGCATCCCTCTCCTTATTCCTCAAACGAACAACTCCTTAGGAAGTAGGATCCCCATTGACCCATCAGCACGTAGGGATCATGTTTCCTTATAATTTGCATCTTCACTACCTCTTGACATTTCATCCCTACAAATGGCATGTTATGATGATTGATTTTCCTTTTCATTTGCTTGTCGTTATATCTCTCTCTTTCTTCATTCGATTTCTGTTGATTTTTTCCAATAATGTGTACATGTTCAATGCATATACACTCGTATACGTTCGACATACCCGAGATGGAGAGGATGAAGGAAAGGCTATTGAAAAAATTAAGGATTTTATCACTTGTGCCCCTCCGAGATATCGCAATATCAGTTATGCCCCTATCTTTTTGGTAATATCAGGTTGTGCCCCTCACTTCTTGCAAATATATCACTTGTACCCCTCGAGTTAGTTTCCGTCCATCCTAAACGCAAACGGACGTTAACTTTAGGGACACATCAGGAATTAAATGAAAACAAATGAATGGAAAAGTCCAATCACTGTTCATCTTCCTCCTCCCCCTCCTCTTCATCTTCCTCATCCCCCTACCCATGCCACCTCCCCCCTGCTGCAACCCAGGCCCCCTTGCCTTGCGCCCCGCCGACCCGGCCCAATGCCCCCAGGCCCCCTTGCCCCGCCGACCCGCCCGACGCCCCGCCCCAGGTCTCCCCTCCGTCCCCTGCACCCCCTCCCCCGTTGCCCTCAGCCACCCACACCCCCTCCCCCAGTTTCCCTCACCCTCCTCACCTCCCCCCTCGCCCCCCGCACCTCCCATCCGGCCCCCGTACTGCCGCCGACCTTCCTTCTCACTCCCCACGTAGGTCGGGTAGGACACGGGACGACGCTGAGATCTGGAGGCGGTGGCGAACCGCCGCGGAGATGCGAGCTTCAACGGCGGAGGCACTCTGCAACGGCGGCGTGGGTCGGTGGATGTGGGTCATGTGAGGGCGTGGAGCGGCGGTAACTACTTGCACTGTGAGGGCGAAGATCTGGGCGGAGAAGCAGCAGAGGTCGCGCGGCACCGGCGCCGTCGGGAAGGAGGGAAGGCAGTGTTGCAGCCTCGCTCTGGGTGGTCGACAGGCTGAGGACACCGGCTCTACGACCAACAGCATGTCCGCCGGAGACGTGCTCGATTGGAATTCATCAGTGCTGCCTCTTACGTCGACGGATTGTGGCTTATAGACATAACCACTTGCACCAGCAATCGAGCTTTCAATCGCTTGGTGGACCCTCTCCTCGGCGAAGGAGGCACCGGTGGAGCGTGGTGGTGGTTGGCACGAGATGGATCGCTTGAGGCGGATTGTCCCTACTGCTAAGCAGGTTGCGGATACGCAGGGCGAGGGGGGAGTTGGCGGTGGAGACGGGGTGGGAGGCGAAGTTGGTGCGGGTGTTGGAGCCACGAAGAAGGCGGCGGGCCTCGTCGTAGGCACGCGCCGCTTCCTCGGCGGTCTCGAACGTGCCGAGCCACATGCGGATCTTCTGGGTGGTGTCCTTGATCTCGGCGACCCATCTTCCCGAAGGCCTCTGCCGGACGCCGGCGAACTTGGTGCTTCTTGCGGTGGCTGGGGGTTGGTCTTGGGCTTCCCCTTGAACTTGGGGGGATTGATGGCTTTGGGAGAGATGGTGGTGGTGAAGAGACGATGATTGGGATTGGAAGTGGAATTCCATACGGGTGGTCTAGTCGGGATCGGGCACGAGCCGATTGCGGAACTGCCGCATGAGCGCAGCCGATGACAGAGAAGGGGCCACCGCCCGGTGGTGGAGCCGACGGCGACGAACGCCGACCACGCGCGCTAGGGGCGGAGGGAGGGGCGAGGAAAGGGGTGGGTCCTGGCGGAGCGAGGCTGGGCGGAGCTCGAAGGGGGGCGGGGGAGGAGTTCCCGCAGAGAGGGAGGAGGAGGAGGTTGGAGGGAGAAGAAGAAGATGGGGGAAGAGGAGGAAGAAGAGGAGTCTAGACAATAATACCCCTCTTAACTTCACCAAGGTTTGAAAAAACCATGGTTAAGTCAACTCATTGACGGTCAATCTGACGGAAGGCACAAATGGTAACGGAGAAAGAAGTGAGGGGCACAACTGATATTACCAAAAAGATAGGGCATAACTGATATTGTAATATCTCGGAGGGGCACAAGTGATAAAATCCCAAAAATTAAAGTATTGCATCAGCGAATATACGCAAGTATCATAAAAAATATAGAAATATTATAGATCTCTCTTTCTTCATTTGATTTTTGTTGATTTTTCTCAATAATTTGTACATGTTCAATGCATATACACTCGTATACGTTCGACAGACCCGAGATGGAGAGGATGAAGGGAAGGCTATTGAAAAAATTAAAGTATTGCATCAGCGAATATACACAAGTATCATAAAAAATATAGAAATGTAGTGTGAATTCTATAAAATTCTCATGTTAATTAAGATGAGAATTTTCAAGTGAATAGGTAGTTTTCTACAAAGTGGATGTTGTAAAATGAAAATTCCAAGCTAACATTACTACCATGTGAAGCAAAAACATAACATGACCACTTCTAAAAAAGAGAAAGTATGAAAGCCATTGGAGCAATTAATACAAATCTACATAGTCTATGTACCTTCTTTTTTGCCTTCTTTCTTAACATACACAAAAAGAGTTAATCAAAGACATTGGCGGCAAGCAACGAGAGAATACTGAAAACTAGTTTTATGGTGCACACTTTTACTGCACCACTTTTAAATGGAATTCTTTTATTGTTAAATTATGAAGTAGTTTATAAACTTCTACTTATTTCGTGGTAATAAAAGGGAACAAAGTACCTTTCTATAATTTTAAATTACTTTGAGTAATAGTAAATTAATATGCCAAATGTTTATACTCACATTCGATTATTAAAATATCTGTTAAATCTTGTGTAAGTAAAAAATAAAATTAAACAAATAATTTTTTTACAACTGAATAATAATTACCATAAGTTATTTATTCACAAAACAATAGATCAATAAAGTTTAAATCATGAAAATCTCGTAAGATATGATTATTTGTGCCATGTTATTTTTTTTGCCAATTATTAATGTTAGAATACAAACAAAAACATCAGACTAGCAAAATTAGTAATATCCATTATTCAAGCGAACTTTACATTCGATAATCAAAATAGACATAAACATTATGCACAACAAATGAAAGAAGATGTGCTTGAAAACTTACTTTTGATATAAACTAATACCATTATTAAAATGGCATATGCTTGTAAACAATTTTCATATGCCAATTGTAAATTTTGGCATGAATGTTGATCTTATCAATTGAGTGATTACTACATAAAACTTATTCGTAGAACTATTTTCAAATTACACGTTCTAATTTGATATTGATGTTTAAAAGTGTAATTAGAAAATAATTTTAATTAAGATATCGACCACAATATATATTATGATTATTCTTATATTTATCAAAAAATATAATCTGATTAAGATGTGACATTGTTGGCAATGATTCTCATAAAGGAAAACTTTATTTCATTAAAGCATGCTTAAAAATAGAGTATTTTGAATAAACATGATTACGTAAAAGTTAAATACTATTCTAGTAACATTTACATCATATTTTTATTAAATCAGGTAATTTTTTTCAACTAAATGCACACAAAATTTTACAAATTAGATATTACAGAAATCATTTATCTAAAAAAGTAAAAATTCAGAAACTCTTACATAAAGAACGATTCAAAAATCTACTTGATTCAATGATATAATAAATATCTCTTTATCTTCTAATAAATCAAATGAAAAGAGATACTATTTATAATACATATATTAACACAATGAAGATGATAAGAATTACTTTTAAAATTATAATTTACAGTTTAATAACTTAACATCTAATATAAAGTTAGCCTACATTTGCATAAAAAATGAAATTGAGATCACCAATTTCGCAAATAAAATACTACAATAACTCAATGACTAATTTATGTTGATTTTCTTCAATAAATGACTCGTAAGTAAAAGGGCATGTATATCAAAATATTGTGGCCGAGTTATATATATTATTACTATCTATAACAATTATTTGTACTAAATATAAAACTCTTTGTTTTGAAAATAATATAATTTGTACATGCGTCATAACATGTGAAGAATTTTGCAGAATTAAGCTTGCAATCAGAGACCATTATAAAATACACCCACATACCTACACACATGTACTATTTGAGGAAGTCCATGCACCTTTCAAAGTTGTTGAAAAGAATATTTATGAGTAATGTAACTGATCTTTTTAAACTTGAAAATTAATTTTATAATAAATTATGATACATGTTATGATAGTGGAAAAAACTTAAAAAGGAAAGATTCAAAAATCAAAGTTTAAATTAAGTTCAAGATGGTATATGTAAAAAAGAGGGAGATGATGTCTATACAAATAATCTAACATCATAATGGTGTTAAAAGAAATTAAAGTAAATGGAAGGTATGGAAAAATTATTAGATTGTGGAGAAAGTGGGAGAGAAAACTGCAAGTACGTGATCAATGAGAGAGAGAGAGAGAGAATTAAGGGGAGCGGAACGGGTAAGGAAAGAAGACCCACAACGAGTAAAGGAGAGGAAGAAGACATGTGTGACAGCTAGGTTTTGCAAAGAGAGGAGGGTTTGTCGTGAGAAGGACTGTGGATGAACCACATCAACGAGAGAAACTCACATTTATAAGAGTTATAGATTGGCATAAATATATAGGTTAACGATTATGCACAAGTTACCAACATTTTACATATTTAAAAATATGGATATATATATATATATATATATATATATATATATATATATATATAGGTGCAATGGGGCTGCCTCTGCTCGATCTTCGCATAAAATTTTTTATTTTTTTGCAAATATCACCATGTAGAGGAGTGATCATGTGAGAGCAAAAAGTTGTGAGAGCATGAGAGAACTGATTCTGGATCACTAGATTCAATTAGGAGAGAGAAGATCGTGAGAGAAAATAGAATCTAGTGGTCCAGAATCGGTCTTCTCATGCTCTCACAAGTCACAACTTTTTGCTCTCACATGATCATTCTTCTCACCATGTATATTCATCTATATATCTCTCCTATATGTAATCAGAAATAGAGACTCTTATGCAATCCACCTAAAACATGTTGATTACAGCAATGTTTAGGCCGTTAAAATTATTTGTTCTAGATGGATGGTATAGGAGTCTCCGTTTCTGATGAAATTGGAATGACATATAGGAAGGATATATAGATGGATATACATGGTGATATTTTGCAAAAAAAATAAAAAATTACAGGCAGGAAGCCCCATTTTTTCCATATATATATTATGCAAGCAAAGCCAAATATACATAAATTAAAGACAATTAAGTTACATTACAAACATCAATGTTCCTAAGAACTCCTACAGTGAAAATATCATGTTCCAACACTTAAACATGTACATCATTTTTGATATATAAAACATTGATTTTGCTAAACATGGGTGCATCATTATAGCTGGGAGGGTGTCATCATGATCAAAGCACGGAAGAATATGTCCCCTTCCAAACATCTCTTCAATCAACATGTACATTTGCTTCATCGTTTGGGTATTTTTGTTGGAATGTATCTGCAATTGATCTTCCCTCTCATGTGCCCTGTCCAGATCCCGAGTCAAGATCGCTACCTTCTCCTAAGTTGCTTGAATTGTTGTAAGGATGGATCACCACCGCTTCTCCCACATCAGATCATCTTGGTGGAAGATGCACCGTCAAGTAGAATCTACAATGTTGTGTAGCATGTAGAAATATGTGTGAAAGCCTCCTCACCCAATTGCTCAGATTCTCTTGGTCTAGAGGAGGTTGGGTCTATATAATTTGGACAATGTAACTATACATATTTGATTTTATTTATTGTATAGTCTCTCGTTTCATCAATTCAAACTTTATTTTTTTTGACTTACTGTCTCTCTACACAACTTTCATGGATAAACGTCTTATTCCCCTCTTTTCTATTGTTTGTTGTGTATTCTCAAAAACTCTCACTTGATCCAATATCTCCCTTGACACATCTTATAATCGTAGATTACATCAATGAATATTACAAACGCTACAATCCTCTACGAAAAGCAATGGTTTATCTAACATGTTTGTATTTCAGATCTAAACTTATCCTTCATGATGTATGGGTATGACCACGAGCTTTGCTTTTATTGACCTTGTTCATTTAAGATATATTTTGTATTTAAATGGGATTAACAAAAGATGTTAGAAAAGCTTTAGAATACTAATTATAGTTATGAATACGATCATTTTACCTTGAAGTCCTCACTACCCCAAAAATCGATGGCCACATCCCACTTTGCAGATGCCATTCTACTGGTAGATTGGCTAGCCATTCAGCATCGGATGGGAATCGTTCGAAATAATTCAATTTGTGCATAGTTCTATATATAAACATATCCATATATAGTTAGCAACCCAATGCATAGTTAGCACCCACTCAAGATATACACACACAGACACACACATATACATGCATACATACATACATACATATAACAACATTTTCTTCTCTAGTACGTACATCTCGATGTATTTTTGTTGCTTGATGCAAAATCCCGTCCTCGATCTCGAGATCATTGCCCTCAATCAAATACATTTGGCATACCAAAATAAACTTACAAATCAGATCACAACCATATGTTCGTTTTATTTAACTTTGAGTTCATATAACTTCCTATCTGAGATTGTAGTACCCTTCACACATGATGGGACTTAGATAACGTCTGTCGTACACATAGGATATGTATCATCATAGTGAGTTCCAATCAAATGGAAAAAGGACCGTTGTAATATTCACTACATGTCGCCCATAGTCACCTGAACCTTTATTCTTTCTCCCAACTCCAGCTTATTTAATTGAAGGCATTGGAGGAACCCTGCATTTATGTCGATGAGATGGTAGTGGAATCGCATTACATTTTGTTTACTGAAAAATATCTATCTACATATTATTACATGATGATGAGGTGCGTAGTGTATCAGGAACATGGTGAATGCCCTCATTCCCTTCTGCATCATCCTTAGAGTCAAAAGGAAATCGAGTGTCCTTGTTTATTAAAGGAACTATGTCATCATGTTCATCCTCTAGCTCATTCTGTCAGGATCCACATGTTTGAAGCTTATGTATTTATATAAAAAAAACAAGTTATTAAAATCTTGGTTACTTAAAAGCGAGTTTCATTAAATGCAAAATCAAATAGTGTAAAAGAAGCGTATTATAGTGACAAGTTTTGTAAAAGCAACTTATTTAAAGAAAGTTACCTTAAATATGAAAGTAAGTTATGTAAAAGAAGTATATTAAAGAGACAATTAATTATATAAAAACAAGTAATTTTAAATGAATTAAATGCAAGTTGATTTTCGTTGCTTTCACATTGATTTGGTTGTCCGCTAATTTCAAACTGGAATTCTTCATTTATCGAGGATGAGGTCTTCGCAAATTCCTCATCATAAACTATCCAACTAATATAAAATTCTCACATCCATTGATAAGGACATGCTTGAATACAATGTTCCTCTCTTATATGTACCCATTCAATCTCTTCTTGCACTGACAATGAATCATCTCATAGTTTACTCCTTTCAGAAATCTCTTCTCGATCATCGTGAAATGCCTACTCTAACCAACTTAGAACTTCATCTTTGTAAGAAGGATAACATGTCCATCACTTTATTAATCACGACTTGTTTATGATTAAGACCTCAAATGAAGATATATATGTCAGTGATGTAGGTTACAAGAACCCAATATTGATTGTAATATGACAATTGGATATTTATCACAATAAACATGCATGTAACTAAAGGCATTCTTTACATCAATATATGCGTCAGTGATGTAGGTTACAAGAACCCAATATTGCTTGTAATATGACAATTAGATATTTATCACAATAAACATGCATGTAACTAAAGGCATTCTTTGCATCAATGTAGACATTGAAAGCTACAAACCAGTGATTCGATCATCTTATGAAAAGAAAAAAAGATTGCAATTGTGTGGCCTGTAACAACACTATGGCCTCTGATAGTTGGTCAGTTTAATACAGGGGTAGGGCCTTGTCTCACATACTTCAAATATACCAAACCGAGTACTTGGAATTTCTAGTGGGTTTTCCACTGGGTATCTAATCTTGAGCAGGTCAAAAGATCACGGATATCCGTCCTGGACATCCTTTCTCGATGTCCAGTGAACTTAGGGTCTGTTTGGTTGTCAGGATATTTCGGTGTATCTTGGGATACCCCCAGCTCCATCCCTGCATTTCTGGATTGGGATTACTTGTATGGACCATTCATTTTCTTTGGTATAATATTTTTTTAACTGTGTTTAAATAAAAAAGTTAACATAAAAACTATGTTATAATCAATAAAACACATAATCAATGTCACATCACGTCATATTTTTCGTTCCAACCCTCCCAACCATCCAAACAACTACTATTCACAGGAGGATACCCCAACCCAACCCAACCTAGTTACAAAACATACCCTTAATAAGTAGTCATGAGAAACGAGAGACAATTGCTATCATAGATTCTCATTGGTATAACTCATAATCAAATTTACACCACAATCCTTGCAATTGATACCTCTTAGTACAATTTCTACATGTATAAACTCTTTGATCGATTGTAAATGTATACCTATTTAATATAGAAGATGCATTACATCCAACCAAACTACAATAAGAACATGCTCAAGTTCAACTTATTGTAATGGTCTTACATTTTGTTTCGGGTTTAAATCTTTAAGGCATATCTTAAATGTTCTACCTTATTGTACAAGTTAAAGCACAGTGCAATAATCTTTTAATGAGGGGATATTTGTACATTGACATTATAATAATCATTAATCAAGCAATCATTCACATTGGGAATCTCCAACAACAACCAAAGAGAATCAAGGAGATTTCTAATTGACGGAAATTTCATTCCCTCCAATAGACATTCCTTAAACTGCAAGCTAAATCAATGTACTCCAACAACAACCAAAGAGAACCTTGTAGTATATATCATCTCCTTCCCTCATTAACCTCAACAGAGCATCATTTATCATACTTAAGAGCATCCCATCCTCTTGTCAACTCATGGCAAGCCTAAACCAATTCTTCAATCTAATCAACTCCTTCAACTATCACAAATCTATCAACGTAGACCTAAAAGATACTACAACTCACAATATTAGACCATGAATATTAATGATCCAAATCTTAATCATTGTAAATATATGAGTTTCAGGTATAAATGAAAATAATTTATCAGGTCTATACAAAATACAATAAAATTCAGTATTAATGAAATTTTAGTATAGATACTGGTCGGCTACATGACATTTAAGAGTAAATAATTTGCACAATTGTGTGAGAATTGTGTACAAGGATAAGTTGCACGAGTATTCTTAGCCTTGAAAGAGATATGGCATGCTAAGTCTATAGAGTTCAGATATTTGAATAATAAAGGAAACACCTTTAAGATAACCAAATGGAAAACCTAGGCTATGAAATTTTTCCTTCGTTAAACCACAGTTGTCAGCACAACTGCCACATTAGTTGGTAGAAGATAAAGACCCTCAAAAACTAAACCAATTTCAATTTTGCTCCTGTCACCAATACAATAATCTGGAGAAAAGACTAGTTTACAGTTTAATTTCTTTGTTATCTTGCTAAGAAATAGGAGATTTAGAAGAATTTCAAGAACATGAAGTGTATTGTGGATAAAAAGTTTGTTTAAAAGGGATACACTTCCTTTCCATGTCATTGTAACATGAGACCCATTGTCAAGGGTGACATGGTCCTTGCTAGATGCCATCTTACAAGCCTAAAGAGTTTCAGATCAGCCGCCATACAGTCAGTGGCACCACCATCAATATGTACTTTTTTTTCATATGTATTCAGATCAGTTCCTTTCTTCTGAAAGGCAGCAACAAGAGTGTTATTGGTTGTGCATGCCTCATCAAAGTATTCTCTGATAGTTCGTATCGTACTTAAATAAGCATGAGGGTGATTGTGTATATATATATGAGCCCAATCACCAGCAATACTTGATTGCCTCTCCTTCGATTGCTCAACTTGAGGCTGTTCAACATCAACCTGATCGGGAGTGGTGTGATCTGCATGATCACTACTTGATGTCAATTTGAACTCCACCTATTTGCGCACATTATAACATGTCCCTGCGTTAATATACTTCGAGTGAAGCATGGAATTCTTATCAAATGTAACAATCTTGTTAAGAATAATTTTATGCTCATAAGGGAACTAGATTTTGTACCCCTTTTCTCCTGCACCATAGCCTGAAACCACCCCTTTCTTTGCCTTCGATTCTAGCTTTCCTTCACTAACATGGCAACCAAAGACTCTTAAAGCAGAATGGTAAGCATGTTTACCATACCATTCCTCTATGGATGTCTTGCACTCATAAGTCAATGCATGACTCCGATTCATCAAATAAGAAGATGTATTCATAGCTTGATCCCAAGATGCTCTATTAAGTCTAACATTAGAGAGCATGCAACTTCTCTCTCTTGAAGCATCATATTCATTCGTTTTTCAAATTTGTTCTGTTGTGGTATGTCTCTGACGGTACGATGTCTTGCAACACCCTCCTTGTAGAATTCATTAAATTTTGATCACCATAACTCCATCCCATTATATGTATAAAGATGATGCACCTTATTACAAGTATATTTCTCCACCAAGATCTTCTACTACATGAAGATTTCAAATGCCTCTCTCTTGTTCTTAATCATTTCACTCAAACCATACTAGAATAATCGTCAATAGAAAAAAATGACGAAGCCTTCTCCAATTTTTAGCAAGGAATCATCAATAATAGATAGAAAATACCCGACAAGTCTCAAAGATGGGACCTGAGCAAGGCCCCGACAATCATCATGGATGTAGCCAAGCATCTTTTTCATCATATGAATAACTTTACTGGATTGTTTCTTGTGTTGTTTCCCAAACACACAATGCTCATAAAGTTTCAGCTTGGATCCTTTGAGATCCCCGATGAGATCATTCTGACAGAGGATATTCATCCCCATCTAACTCTTGTGTTACAACCACATAGGCCATAATTTTGACTATGATTTCATGGATTGGGACTTGACTAAAATAAAACTTGTATCTCTATAGACATATAGGGTCTTCTGCTTATTTCACTTGATGACAACTATCCTGACTTTAGAAATCTGCATAACTCAATCTTCAGTGTTGTACCTATGTCCTTTAGAGTCTAAGACTCCAAGGGATAACATATTTTTTCTTAGATCAAGAACATGGTGACCTTTGATCACGGTCTCACAACTCCATCATGCATCTTAATCTCTACAAAATTGATCCCTACAATCTTACATGCTGCATCATTCCCCATGATGATGCTTCCTTCATCTATCTTCTCATAGGTGCAGAACCAATCTTCATTTGGATTCATATGGTAAGAACAACCTGAATCAATAATCCATGTGTTATCTGTTGTCTTTTAATCTATGATAGTGAGAACACATCATCTTCAGAATCCGCACCTCCCTGAGCCACTGAGGCAACTGAGAGTTCCATTCCTTCTTCGGGCAATCCTTCCAATGTAAAGGTTTCTTGCAATAATTGCATTTGTTCTTAGAATCGTGATTCTTTGACTTGGACTTATGCTTTCCTTTCTTCGCATAACAATAACTGACATGACTCTTTTCATGAGTCATAACCAAAATTGTAGTGTTAGAATCCCGCTTTCTAGTAATCATATGCCAAAATTCTTCTTATAGGTTTATCGATTCTCTTCCTACAGTAAATGATTGAACAAAATTCTCATATGATAGTGGAATAGAAACCAACATAATCAATGCATCATCGACATCTTCAATCTTAACCTCTGTATTTCTTAAATCCATCAACATTGTATCTAAGCGCTTTAGATGTTCTTTAAAAGATGTACCCTCTCGTGTTCATAGAGAGAACATCAGTTGCTTCAACAACAACAACTTGTTAGTTAAAGACTTTGTCATGTATAGACTTTTGAGTCTCAACCACATGCTAGCTACAGTTTTCTCATCAGTGACTTCCGTAATGATCTAATCTGTTAAATACAACATGATCGAGCGTACCTTCTCTTCATACATTGTGAACTTGGAGAGTACGAGTGCCTTCTCTCTCCCTTTGTCCAACAGTGCCCAGATGCCCTATTATTTCAGACGGGCACACATCTTGATCTACCATAAATTAATTCTATTCCTCCCTGTGAACTTCTTAGCCTTCAGATTGTGCGACACCATCGCGCTTGATGATCGTGACGGAACCCGTTGCTGTGATACCAATTTGTTGAGAATTGCAGAAGCGAAACACATACAAATATCAAACAAACAAGCATGAAGACACACATCTTTACAAGGTTTACTCGTAACTTGGCTACAATCTTGGGCGACAGCGATCGGTTTTCACTATGCAGAGAAGGAAGAAAGTACGGAGGATGATTCAAAACACTAAATCTACGGAGGTTTATATAATACCTTCTTCCAGATAAATAAATTCTAAAATAAATATGACTTCAAATCCTAAAGCAAACAAGACTTTAAATCCCAAAACAAATAGGACTTCAAATCCTAAAACAAAGAGAACTTTGAATCCCAAACCGAATAGGACTTTGTCTACATGCTTCAATAAGATTCAAGGCATATCAACAAAAATCACGGAGGAGAAGGTTCCTGTTGTTCACAATAACTAAGGCCTTTCTTCTTATCTTTATATGACCAAGGTGGGGTGAGTTACATATGTAATTACCAAGTGGGTAAATGGATCCGCACCAATGATCCATTTATCCATAAGACAAGCACCTTAACAATCTTTGATTTTTTTCTCACTACCTGATTCAAATCCACAAGAAAAGTTAGATAAGAAGTCCAGATCATTTCTCCTTGCTACAATATCACAAAGTCCAAAGTTCATCATGGCAAAATCTCAAGAGAAATTTAGACCACTTTGCATCTTCCAGTGATAATCCTGACTTTTATCCATAAACTGGCATATTCCAGCATGCATCCAATTTAAAGTCAAAGTTTCATATTTTTTTTCAAAAGTTATTTTTACATATTAAAACCAGCAAGCATTTTATAATTCACGAATAACCTTGTATTCCAAAAAATTATGTACATTCCATTATAAATATTGATTCACTTATATAGAGACCTTAGATTTGTTCAATGCCAATTCTTGAACAGGACATGGATTGAGTTATTTCCACTATAAAGTTCATCATAGAGATATAATGGATAACGAAAAAAAGAAAGAAATGAAAATTCAAAGCCTATGTAAATGAGGGAAACTGTTCAAATCTTAAATCTTCAGCAACCATGCAGAGAATCATGGCGATTCGTGCATAATTCACATCGATTTTCCAACAGCATTCATCCATACGAGCAAACTCAGCAATTTCAAAAAGACTGAAAAATTCTTTTATGAAAAATATATATGAAGGCTGCTTAAGAATTCATGGCAAATGATGTCACTCCCAACAAACTGTTACATTGCACTGTAAAATCCCTTTCCATAAATATCAAGTTGAATTTTGCTTCAGTGGACAATTTCACCACAAACCCAAACACCACTGATCTTAATAATCAACACTCAGCTCTGTTGAGTGTTGACCATAGCTAGCAGTTCAAATTGATCTCCGAAATGCGAACGAATTAAAGATTCTAAGAAACTGATCCATTGCACGGAAATCTCCCAATAAAAGATCAAATCAGGTGGTTTCTGTAAATTTCTTCAACTGTTTTGAATGGTCACAGTCCCATCTATATATGAAAAGGACGTCGACGACGACTGTCCATAAACAGCTTCAAATGGAGTTATCTCGGTATGAATGCCATGTTGTATTCAACCTAAGTTCTGCAAATGAGACCCATTTAATCAATTCCTTCTGCTATTGATAACAAAAACACTGTAAATAAGCTTCGACACACTGATTATCCACTTAAGTTTGTCCATCCATTCGCGGGTGGTATGCCGTACTCATCTTTAAATTGGTGATGTGAAGAGTAAAAAGGTCTGTCCATAAGTGGCTTGTGAAAATGGGATCTCTATCAGTTAATATGAATTTAGGTAACCCATGCAGTTTAACAATATTATGAAAAAAATACTTCTACAACCATTATTGCTGAATAATTATGCCTTGAAGGAATTGACTGAATGTACTTTGAAAATCTGTCCACTATAACTAGAAGTATTGTCTTCCACTCAAAATCCATAAATATATTTTCCCATCTATTTGACGGAATATGCAATGGGTGAAGAAGACCTGCATGGATTGTTGTCTCATATTTACATCTCTGAGAGTCTGAGACAATAGAAGATCCTCTCGACCCTGAGTAGAGTCAAGAAAACCGGTTGTGAATAGATCGGAGTTCCTTTAGTAGAAATCATATGCCCCAGATATTCCACTTGTGATACCTTGAATTTGCACTTACAATATTTGACATGGATATTATTTTGCGACAAGGTTTGAAAAACAATCTGTAAATGTAGCAATCATTTGATTTTGAATTGGCGAATGTCTGTATGCTGAAGAAGAGACAGATAATGACTCATCCAATATGGGAGTTTTATGGTCTTTTGGTGGAGAAAGGCCAAAAATTCTTGAACTAAATGATGCAATTTTCGATCCCTCTCTCTATACCAACTGAAGCTGGCTGCTCGTACGGTGATTGAGATTCATCGCAAACCATCGATAGATGTAACATGAAGGCTTCTTGTCCAGATTTTAATTATTTACTAACTTGTCTCACGGTGGTTTGACCATTTGCAAAGGAGGCCGGGTGATGCACAAGTTAGAAGATGCGAGTGTTGAGATGTTGAGCCAACTACGAGAGGCCGAGGAAGACCCAAAAAGTGTTGGAATGAGACTATCCAAAAGAATCTTATTTTTTTGGATCTAAACCCGAGAATGACCCAAAAGAGATCGGAATGGAGGCAAAGAATCCATGTAGCCGATCCTACTTAAATGTGGGAAAAAGGCTTTGTTGCTGTTGTTGTGTTGTCTCATGGTGAATAACTCGATAGGTTCATTTAGCAAGCCTTGAAAAACAGCTCATAGTCCCCATAAGAGAAGTGCATAGTGCTTTCATGAAAATTCCATTCAAATTGTGCCTTATTTTTCTAACAAAGGGAAACTCAAAACCACTTCATAACCTCATAATGGAAGGATTTAAAAATCGATCACCATTGAAAATCCATGTATTACCACATCTAAAAATGTAGGTTGTTGGACATTAGTAACCATGACTTGAAAAGCTTGCTGCTTCCAGAATCAATTATAATTCTAAGAGCTCATAGTGTTAGGTGCAACTTTTTCACTAATGGCTTGAGTTGAAATCTATGATCATCAGCTACAGTAATCTTCAGTGTCTCATCAGACAAAATGGAAAAATTCCTCTTCTGAATGAACATCAGACTTTTTATATTTGCGGTCTTTTGACCAATTATCGTTGCATTTAAAGCACAAACCTTTTCTAAGGTGCTCTTCACACTACGATTGAGATATCTATTTAATCCCCTTATGGTTTCTCTTTGGCATGAATAGGACCAGCAGATACACCATGGATTTTGTTGAAAAGCCTTATAATTTCTCTTGGCATTCTAAGGAGTGAGTTTGGGAGTTTGGTTCAGTTTTCTCAAAGAACTGCGCAGATCTTCCAAAATCGATGAACCAAATCTCGTATTCATCCCCTTTATCAATTCCTCACAGGAGTTAGAGGAACAATTTTTGTAAATTACCAAGACCAATCAAGGGCTTCCCTTCCATATAAAAATAGGCAAGGGGAATGTTTTTTTTTGAATCTGACACTTTATAAAAGGCAAAATATTGTTCTGCTTTATAAAATCAAGTCATGAATTATGCAATTCCATCGTACTTCGGAAACATAAGTCAATTAGGATGTGTAATACCTTGATTACATGCAGACATAGTAGATGAAGTATTATTGATATAATTACCTCTCAAATCATTGGATTTGAATTCTGTGAATACTGACCACATCCAAAACCAATCTTTTGACTACTTCAATATCTTCCAGCATCATTGATGCAACATGTTTTTCAAAGTGGTTCGGAACACCAAAATCATAAGTTTCTTCTGCTGAGGAGAGGATAGATCCAGTAGGAGAAAAGTGCCCTCCTTGAAGCTTGGAGCTCTACTTCCACCAGCCGTGGTAACTACCGATAAAAGAACGGGAAGGAGAGATGGGTGGAGAGATATGTACCAGATTAGGAGGACGGGAAGGTGGAGTCAGGTCTAACTGCCTATTCCATTCCTATATTCAATTTATTTATAACATTTTCCAACAAACTCAAGCCTAACAACCCAATTACAAGTCGTCACCATGTGTCAATATATTGCTAATTTAGACATTGCTTACTTTGCAAATGAATCCTCCAAGTCTTATCGATGTCTAATGAGCCCCGGTCATAAGGATCATTAGATACACAAAGGTGGATGTACATTCCAATCGGATCTGTTCAAGAATGTAATTGAAAGCATCACAAAAAAATCATAACAGCTCATGCGGAGCACGGATTTGGAATTCTGAGAAAGAGAAAGGCATGATCTTGTGAATCACATACCCTGATTTGCTTGATTTTCTCCAATATCTCACTCTAGCTACAAGTGTAAACGTCTCTCTATCCCTCTTTCTCTCTCCAAATTTAGAGACATTAGCATGTTGTACAATATTTGTAGTTTGTAGTTTCTATGATACATACAAGACTATATAGAAGGTAAGACAGAATCATCTTTATGACCAAAGTGGTGTTCCACCTAACCTTGCATACGAGGAATGCACCTTTGACATATAGAGAATGGGATGATGTGCATGTCATGATAATAAAAAAGGATAATGGGCAAACTAATGAGAGTTGGCTAAAAATTGCTAGTTTGGTTGGAGGGAGAAAAAAAAACGACTAGCTGTAACGTCCTGAGCTTAGGTCTCCGGTCCGTTATCGAGGAAAACTGGCCCTGACAACTTATTGGGTTCGGACCCGAATGGACCCGTTGACAACCACCCAAAATATTTAAGTCCAAGTTGTCAAGTAGTAATCCCCATCACTTATAAACCACACCCATGTGGCACTATGTTTGGGGGGCATGCGTGTTACAACCTCCCCCACTTATATTCACAACATCCTCGTTGCGACATGGCCCATCACTTATTCCCAGTGACAGTGACGGTTGCACGCTATGGGTAGCCATTTCCTCCTATCTCTTTGTAGGGGCGGCTCCACCTCTCGAGTAGCCCTTTCCACTATCAGAGGGAACCCGCTCTGATACCATTTGTAACGTCCTGAGCTTAGGTCCCCAGTCCGTTATCGAGGAAAACTGGCCCTGACAACTTGTTGGGTTCGGATCTAAATGGACCCGTTGACAACCACCCAAAATGCTTAAGCCCAAGTTATCAAGTAGTAATCCTCACCATTTATAAACCACACCCACACTTCGTGAGTTTTAGATGTGGCAGTATGTTTGGGGGTACGTGTGTTACATTAGCAAGCTTAGAAAATATTGCACATGCATTTCTGTTTTATAGTCCTCTTTTCTAGCATAAAAAGGAGCACCCAACATAAGGGATCCACTTCAAACTTTCTACATTTGTTAATCTCATGTACGAGCTGAGAAGCCATTTGCCTCAGTGACGAGCGGTCCGAGCGTGAGGCTAAGTGATATCAAAGGTCATTGCGACCTCAACCACTCGAGCCGGGCTCAATCAAGAAACAACCAGACCACCAAAGCAAATCAATCAAGCATGAAAACCAAGGCAAGCGGTCTTGCTATTTATTTAACCTGGTATAGCCACCAGGGTCGAACACAAGGAGCACGGAAAAATCCTACGAAGTAGTCAGAAATCAAGAAATGAAAGACATATTTTTGGTGGTTTTTAATTTGCAATTTTTTATATTTTCTTTGATAAAAAAGGATGAAAAGGTAGAAGCAATCACATCACAATAAATTTTATTGAGGTCTAAAATACTCAAATATCTAAAATAAAAATATTTTTGTGATTTTAAAAAAAGCAGATGCTTTTTTTGGTGATTTTATGAATTTTTCAAATTTTTTATAAGATTTTCTGGAAATACAAGAAAGCCAAAATCAGAAAACAATGTACAACCGAAGGAAGAAGGCAACTTTAAAATATTTAAAGTGCCCAAAATTTCCTGATTGTAATTTTATATAAAAGTAGAAAACACAATTTAACTACGAACTTGAAAATACATTTTTATGATTTTTATGGAATTTTAAGCAATTTTTCTAAGGTTTTTAGTCTTTTGTGATTTTTAGGTGTTTTATAGAAGATAATGAAACAAAAACGATACAGGAAGTAAAACATGACAGGGGTAATTTTAGTCTTTTTTGGCATTTTAAGAGTATTTTTTGATTTTTATGGGGTTTCTAAATCAGACAGATGTAATTTTTAGGGTTTTTGATTTTTAGAAAATAACAAAAAAAATCAAAATGCATCACAAAAATTATCAAAAATATTACACAGTAGCAGAAGCTACTGGTAAATTTTAAGAATTTTTGGAGCAGTTTTGATATTTATTTAATTTAAAACTCAACACACAATTCGTAGGGACCTAAATGCAATTTATTTAAGTTTCTGTACTAAACATTAGTAAGCTCTAGAAGTCCAGGATCGATCATGAAAATTTTGCAATTAAATCCACACATGCATCAATTCCACACTCACAGGGGCATATTTGTAATTTAAGAAAGCACATCACTCAAACATTAACATAGGGAAGCTTCAGGACTAAACATGCAAATACACCAAAGTTCACGTGATGACGCACGTGTCTCCAAGCAGGGAGGACTAAATCACAAATAACAGAAACTACAGGGACTGGAATGCAAATAAGTTCAACTACAACATTTATTTTACAGACTAAAACATAAACTAAAAGAAATGTAGGGGAAAAAGGGATATATACCCTGGCGGCACGTGAGGTGCACGTGCGAGTTCACGTGGCGGTCGCTGATATGGCGAGGACATGCAGCTCTGATGGCATCAGATGTCAGATCTGACACTCTAGAATGGTTAGGGATGTGGGGTGTACGTGGCCGTCAGATCTGACATCCAACGGTCTAAAAAGGGCGTGGTGTCAGCGGTCAGGATGAAGACTTGATGAGCATGTTGATCCAACGGTGCATAAGCTTTCTGGAAGAATAGCTCCGGGTGAACTTCACCGGAGCTAAGGACGAGATCCTCAACCCTGATGCTCGATCAGGAGGCACCGGACGAATCGTGGAGGGCCTCCGCGTCAACTGAATGGCTTGGATGGGGGCTCCAAAGGTTGGATGGGTGTGACGGCTCCGAGCACCTGGAGCTGCTCCGGCGAGCCCTAGAATGGGTGGAATGGGAGATCTCAACGCATGCACGAACCTGCAAAGGATAGCTGGTACTCAAGGCGATGCTCCGGTCCAGGTTATTGGGACCCAAAACCAAAGAAGCGGAGGGAGGCGGCCATTGATCTCCGATGAAAGCGAGTGAGGAGATCTAGAGCCTAATCTTGGCTAGATGGGCGAAGATCAGGGTGATCAGGACGTGGAGCGAAATGGGGGATGAGCGTGTGGTGCTATCGGAGTGGCTGAAGAAGACTGAGGGTGCTCTGACCGGCTGGTCGGAGCAGGCGGAGGTGCAACGGTGATTGATGAAGAGATCGGATCGAAAGAACGAAAGCGGGAGATAAATGGGGTACTTGAAGGTCTGGGTAGACTCCTGAACTGCAGATGAGGATGGTCGATAGGGTGATTGCCTCGATCGAGCTGCGGAAGGCAGAGGAGACTTCTCGTGGCGGAACTCCGGCCACGATGGTTGAGCTACGGCGTCGCTGCACCAAATCGATCGCCATGCGATGCTCAAGACGGCTGTCACTCAACTGGAGGTGGCTAGAGTGTCAAGAGGGGGTGAGGCATGAGCTGCCATCCTGGGGAAGAGGATGAGATGCTTTATAGCACTCCCAGGTGGCTAGAGAAATCAGGTGGGGGCATGCGAACCGAGAAAGATCTGTGCCTCCCTAGGGATCTGTGAGGGTCTTGGATCCATGGGGAAGATGCGGGAAAAAGATTGGGGCGAAATGCTGCACGACCCACCCAGGAAAATTGGGAGAAAAAGCTCCGACCATGCAATCGGGTCGGGTCAAGACCTGGAAGAGGGGGTTGACCTGGGTCAATATTCCAACATGGCCCACTCAGGATTGTCGGGGGAAAAGGACAAAACCCTCTACAGGACAAAATAGCAAGGAAAATAAAAGATAAATAAATTAAAAATAATAAATGACTTTAAATTAAAAAATGAATAAAATGATTATTTTCAAGGATTTTTTCTGTGTTATTTATTTTTTGAAAAATAAATTAACCCATATACAATGTGGTGTATTATATACATGTATAACTTACCTATGTATTTTGTACAATTATTTCTATTTATTATTTTAGCACAAATACATCAATTTTATATTTTATTTATTTACAACATATTTTTAGAGTATAAAATAATTTTTATTTTATTTTTATTGTTTATTTACAGGTGTATAATAAATAGAGAAGGAAATCTATATACATGTATTATGTACATGGTAGATAGAATTTTATTTTGTTTCTATTTTGATTTTTCTAATTTTTGTTTAATTTTTAGGAATATATAAGGATGTAAAAAGAATATTTTTATTTTGGAAAAAATATTTATTTATTTATACACATGATATGTACAATAGAGTAGGCCCTATCTCTCGACATATTTTATTTCGCGATCAGGCCAATCTTGACGCTCTCTTGGGGTTCGGATCACTCTGTATTTATTCTAAATACCTCCTTCCTTTTTCTCTTTCTTTATTCTTTTATTTTTGCAAAAATACATGCTAATTATATAATATTAACACATGTATGCATAATGCTAACTTATTATATTTACATCTATTTACATGATGCTTTGCCAAGATAAATAGCTAAAATAAAAGAATAAAGAGCGATGATCAGGGATTCATCACCCCCTATACTTTACCTTTGCTAGTCGCTTAGCAAACAATTATTTAAAAAAGAAGTGAGAAGAGAAAGAAGAGAAAAAGAAGGAGAATCAAGGTTGATTATTAAACTCGCCTTCATTAAATTGGAGTATGGAGCTCAGTTAGACCTTTGGATTAATGGTTTGTCAGAACCTTATTTGAACCCAGGTTTAAGACTCAACAGCCTCTAAGTTCCACCAATCTATGGTCAAGACTCCTCTATAATCCAGATCAGAACAAGTCTACATACACAAACTCTAATGGCCATGAATCTTTTCTTGTAAGATATAAGTGATATGTAGCTCCCACCTGAGAAATGACAAAGAAGAAACCCCCCTAACAAGGTAACTCTAATTCCCTAATCCAGTAGCTCTTTCCTCGAAGAGCAGGGTATTCCCTTCTAAGTTCAAGTTCAACCGACTCAAGAAGAGGAGGAAGAAAAGAATGGACCATGAACAGTGTAGTCATCTATCCCTGGTAGCCTAACCAGTGTAGCTAAGTCTCCTGCTGCAAGCTTCATGAGATGAGAATGGGTAACATAAGCTTTGCTTTGTTTGGCTATACACACTCCGGCAGGCATTTTGTTTTCAATCAGGCCTGTCCACTTTTTGGAGTTTTTCTTTCTTTTGCACATTTTTTTCGATGTGCATATGTACAACATATCTACATGGTGCAATATATATACATAAGGACTTTTTCCTCTTGAGCCAGTAGACTATCCCTCTTTTGAAGCTTTATTGTAACCTACAACTCCTATCTTTAGACCTCAACACCACCAGAGCAAGTTGAGACACACTTCCTTCACTAAAAGAAGATGAAGGTTTCGCCTAGAATTACTACCCTCGTATGCTACCTCAAGCCAAAGGAAACTGCCTCCTCACCACCTCATCCATAGAGAGCTATGTGTAGTTACTGGTGCAAGTAAAGCCATTGTATATGAGAGTCATGTGTGCATTGTTAAATGTTCTACTTAGGCTCATCAAGTTGACATGTGATCATAGCCTAGTGGACTTAAAGAATTAAGTCACCAATAGACCTGAAAAGTCTTAACCCTAAATCCTATAAGGTTCCTCTTAGAATTCAATGGATTAAGGTTTTAACCAAGCTCCATTTTCCAATTTAATTCCAGGATAGTTTAAATGTCAATCATGATTCAGAAGAATGTACAAGTATATACAAAAATATTTTTATGCAAAGTTTTTGAAAATGTGTAAAATTTTTGTAAAATATTTGAATGCATGCATGTATGCAGAAGTTTTGCAAGCTATTTACAAATATTTACACAAGGGTTTTTGCAACCTTTTATTTTTCCAACATTTTACAAAAAATTTGTACTGTGTACATAGTTTTGATATCAAAATATTTACAAACTCTTTACAATCAAAACATTTTTACACGCTTTTGTACCAAAATAAGTTTTATAACTTGCTATGTATGTGAAGGAAAGAAATTTATATACAAGAATTTTTTTAAAATTTTTTACGACTTCTAATTAAAGGATTTTAGCCATTTTATTTATTAACATATTCACACAAAGTACGAGTTATGGCTAAAGTATATATATAATATATACGACACCCCCTATACTTAGCTCGAACGATGTCCTCAGAGTGGATAAAGAGCGATGAAGAGGACATAACTCATGCTTAGTATAGGGAAGTGAAAAGAAATGCTATATTAAAATGACAAATAAAAGAATAGGATGAAGAGAGCTCGGTGTTTTCCCCCTATACTTAGGATTAAGTCATCCTAAGTGTAGAAGACTGTATATAAAGGGAAAACTGAGTGATTGAACGTCAGGGTTTACCTCCCCTATACTTAGGGTAAAATGTCCCTAAGTATAAGCAGCAAAACAAAGGTAAAACGAATCGAAAGAATAATCAGGAGTCTGATGCCCCCTATACTTAGGGTAAAGTGCACCCTAAGTATAGCATAATCACAAGATGCAGATGGGGTGTGAGACTAAAGAATGAGATGATATGGACATCTGGATCTATACAAGTCAAAAGGCAGTGATAATCAGGCATGAGATGCTATAGATGTGAGTTAAAGACCACATCTCATGCAAAATGAATTGGGGCGACGTCAACGACCAATGACTCATGATCTAGATATGGTTTGAGCTGCTGACCGTTAACACAAAAGTTAGACTCAGATGACATCTCAGATATGTCAATACTCCCATTGTCATGTACCCTTCGGACCAGGTATGGTCCCTTCCACTTGCTATGCAATTTCCTTGGAAATAATCTAAGCATGGCATCAAACAACCATACTCTCTGATCTGGCTCAAATTGCTTATGGTTGATATGAGAATCATGCCATTCCTTCACTCGCTCCTTGTAATGTATACTGCTCGAACAGGCTGTATCTCTGAGCTCCTCCAGGGCTGCCAATTCTGCCTTCCTTTGATCTCCTACACTCTCTGGATCCAATAATATCTCGGTGATAGCCCATAGTGACTTACGCTTAATCTCCACAGGTAAATGGTAGGGCTTGCCATAAACGAGACGAAAGGGAGATGTACCCTAGGAGTCTTGAAGGAAGTCCAATATGCCCACAAGACCGAGTCCAAAAGCTGAGATCAATCCTTTCGGTTTGTACGGACTACCTTCTGTAATATCATCTTGATCTCCATGTTCGACACTTCAGCAAGACCATTGGTCTGAGGATGATAGGTAGTGGCAACTCGATGGTCTATGCTGAACTCGCTAGCAAGGGCCTTCACCTTGTCATTGATAAAATGAGACCCCCCGTCAGATACCAATACTCTAGGCACCCTAAACCGTGAAATGATATTCTTCCTTAAAAATTTGCAAATAGTCCTAGCATCTGCGGTTCGGGCGGAAATGGCCTCAACCCAACGACTCACATAATCTACGACCAACAGAATATACTCGAATCCCTGACTCCTAGGGAATGGACCCATGAAATCGATGCCCCATACGTCAAAAATCTCATAGAAATGAATGGGCTGCATCGGCATCATATCACGCTGTCCACAAGTTCCCATCCTCTGACAGTCGGTACACCTCTTCACGAATTCGTCAGAATCCTTGCAGAGGGTAGGCCACCATAGGCCGGATTGAAGCACTTTCTCTGTCGTTCTCCTCCCAGAATGATGCCCTCCTGCCTCCAGCTTGTGGCAGTAAGTGAGTATGCTATGGTACTCCTCCTGAGGAATGCACCGACGCGAGACGCTATCCCCTCCTTCATGATAAAGGATGTGATCCTCCCAATGGTAAGACTTCACCTTCGAAAGGAAGGTCTCAAGTCGTTGCCTAGGCCAACCTGTAGAATTTTCTTGATGACAAGATAGTTCACAATGTCAGCGTACCATGGGAGCGAGGCGATAGCAAGGATCGCCTCATCTGGGAAGGTTTATGAAATAGGATCAATCTGCTCGGATTCCTCAAGATGCTCTAATCGGGAGAGATGATCCACCACAACATTCTTGACTCCAGGTTTATCCTTAATCTCAATATCAAACTCCTGGAGTAGAAGGATCCATCTAGTCAATCTCGCTTCGACATCCTTCTTTGTCATGAGGTACTTGATGGCGGTATGATCGGTAAAGATAGTTACTTTGGATCCAAAAATATAAGATCTGAATTTATCCAAGGCAAAAACTACGGCTAGCATCTCCTTCTCAGTGACAGTGTAGTTTTGCTCCACGACATCCAATGTATAGCTAGCGTAGTGAATGGCAAAAGGCACTTTATCCCTCCTCTGTCCTAGCACTGCTCCCACGGCAAAATCGGAGGCATCCGTCATGATCTCAAAAGGGAGAGACCAATCAGGTGGCTGAAGGACATGAGCCTCAACAATTAGACTCCTGAGAGTCTCAAATGACGCAAGACACTTTTCATCTACAATGAACTCGATGTCTTTATCAGCAAATCAGTCAACGATCGGGTGATCCTGCTAAAATCATGAATGAATCATCGGTAGAAACTGACGTGCCCCATAAAAGACCGTAACTGTAGCAAGTTGGACGATGGATTGAGTTTTCTAATGATACCCACCTTGGTCGGATCAACCTCCATGTCCATGTTGGAGATGATATGACCAAGCACCGTCCCTTGAGTCACCATGAAGTGACTCTTCTCCCATGATAAAACAAGGTGGACCTCGATGCACCGTTGAAGGATGTGGTCTAGGCAGTCAAGACAAGCATCAAACCCATCATCGTAGACTGAAAAGTCATCCATGAAGACCTATAAGAAATCACCCACCATGTCCGAAAAGATGGACAACATGCACCTTTGGAATGTTGTTGGGGCATTACATAGATCAAAGAACATTCGTTTGAAAGCGTACGTCCCAATGGACAGGTGAATGTCATTTTGTACTTGTCTTGGGGAGCAATGACCACCTGGTTATAGCCAGAGTACCCATCAAGAAAGCAGTAATGAATTTTCCCAGTCAGCCTCTCTATAATCTGATCAATAAAAGGCAGCAGGAAATGATCCATCTTGATGACCCGATTCAATTGTCTGTAGTCCACACAAACCCTCCAAGAAGCGGGTACCCGGGTAGCTATCTCCTCTCCAAACTCGCTCACAACTGTAGTGATGCCCGTCTTCTTGGGCACCACATGTAATGGACTAATCCACTTGGAGTTGGATATGGGGTAGATAAAATCAACGCTCCACCATTTCGAGATTTTCTTCATGACAACCTCTCAAAGGTTCAAGTTCAACCGCCACTGGAACTCATGCGATGGCTTAGCATCTTCTTCGAGATAGATATGGTGAGAAAACATGGCCAGATTTATCCCATAGAGATCAGCTACACTCCATCCTATAGCCTTGCGGTTCCTTTTAAGAACCTCCATCAATCGAGATTCTTGCTCTCCAGTCAAGTCTGCTGAGATAATGATTGGGCACATCTCATGCTCACCTGCAAGGAATCTATACTTCAGCGACTACGGTGTTTAACTCAAAAATCGTGCGGTCTAAAGTAGTCCATACAAGGTGGGACCACGATGTCGCTGAGGTGACCACTCATGAAATTCGGATAAAAATAACAATTAACCCACAACAATGATTAAACAAAGAAAAGCAATATGTGGATTTAAAATTTATTATAACTCTACAAAAGATGTGTATAGTGCATGTAGTGTAGAGTGTCGAACATAGGAAGCAAACAAGTAGATCATGGCAGATGATGCTAAAAAAATGAATGCGATCAAGTGTCTATATGTGCTGTTTTTTGTGGGCTTTAATTTTATATTTTTTATTTGATTTTTTATTTTTATTTTTATACTTTGATTTTTAATTTTTAATTTCTGATTTTGTATTTTCTTTTTATATTTTTATATTTTTATATTTTATTTTTCTTTAAAAAGGATATAAAACTATATAGGATATATATAAGAGAGAGAAAAGAGATCTAAAAATAATTAAAAATATGCAAAATATAAGAAATAAAGGCATGGACTAAATTACAGTATTCCAAAAATTGGGGGGCTAAGTTGCAATTCTTCCAAAAAGTTAATAACTTAATAAAAGAGTTTCAGGTCTAAACAGAAATAACAATAATCCCAGGGGCTCTCTAGCAAAATGCCATGCCTCATGTGCACAAGTCACGTGAGGTGACGTGGCCGGGGGCTCTAGTGTAAATCTGGAAAGTGAGGGGGCTCATATGCAAAAATTCAAAAATATTTAAAAGGACAGATGAAAGTTTAAGCTCGAATATTTAAATACAAAATTTGCAAGGCAAAAACTGCAAAATACCCACGCAAATGGCAGATCGGACAGCTGATGTTCTCTATTGATGCCACGTGTCGACCGTTGGAGCGTCGATACCCCCTCGCGGATGAATGGTCAGGATTAGATCCTGGCCCCTTGATCGTATGGCTATGGACGACGAGATCTACCGACTCCTGTAGCTTCTGGGGCAACCTCAAGATCCAACGACAGTGAGGGTTGGACGATGATCGCGGAAGAACTCCGCAGCTGCGAAGTTTTCCCGACGAGATCCTCCATCTCCGGTGCTCCTGTTTGCCTCAAAATGGTTCCCGATGCTCCTGGGAAGGTCCTCTTGGTGCTGGTAGCTCCAAAAATCCCCGGCGAGGTCCGGAGGTAGCGCACGAGGTCGGCGGAGCTTGTAGACTCCAGGAACCACGGCAACTTCTCAAAAATAAGCCGAGGTCCTCCAATCGTGCATGGACCTGCAAAAGAGGTTAAGGGGATTGCGGCCAAACTGTCGCGACCCTCCTATAGGTGGAATGGTGTGGGAACAGTCAGGATGGAGCTCGTCGGAGCAAGCTCCGACGAGGTGGCGGTGGAGGTGAACAAATGGGACTGAATCGATCTGGAAGGCTCTAATCGAATCCTAAGGCTACGACAAATAAGAAAAAACAAGAAAAATAAGTAACAATGAACCTCAAAGGCTAAGAATGCCTGAGACGGACCTCAACGATGGTGGCTTACCGGAGGTGGTGGAAGCCGCTCTACGACCCTTGTGAGATGCTCCCAAGATGGCTGGAGGATGCCCTATCACGGCCTCCAGTCTAGAGCACAAGAAGGAAGGTCAAGCTAGGTCAAAAGAGGGTTCAAAGGTGGAAGGAAAGTTTGGGTGGGTTTTTGTACAGGAAGCTCTGGCACTCCAAAGATCAAGACGAAGTGAGTGACTCGATGATCCACAGCCTGAGGAGAGCCATGGGCATGTATCATGGATCGACGGGGGAGCAAAAGTGAAGAAGACAACGACGCGAGAAGGTGCAAGATGCGTTCTCTAAAAAACAGAGAAAACGACAAAAAAATCACAGTCTGACAGAGGCCATACCTCGGTCAGAGAGTTGATCGAGGTCAAGCAACGGAAGATTCTGGTTGGTCCACGTAGACCAACCAGAAAATTCCTTGGCAAAAAGTTTTATTAATTCTTTAAAAATGATAAATGATTTTATTAAATTTTAATTATAAAATAAAAAAATGTTTATTATTTTATGAAGTTTTTTATTATGATTTTTATTTATTTTTTAGAGGTATAAAATTACAAGTTCCCTTTTAAGGGCTACATATAGGTATATTCATCTATGTATTTTATATTTTATTTTTATTTTATATATTTAATTTTATTAATTTTGTTTATTATTTTATATATTTATAACTTAATTTTATGAACTTAAATATATTTTTATTTTATTTTTCTGATGTATTTATACAATTAAATAAATAGCGGTATTATTTGTATAGGTATAAGTATAGGTATTATACCTATGTATTTTATACAAGTGTTCTATTTTTGTATTTTCTCTATATTTTTATTTCTATTTTAATATATATATAATATAAATAATATTTACAAAATTATAAAAAATATAATTACAAAATAATGAATAATGAATAAAATTAATATTTTAATTAGTATAGCTATACAATAGGGGTCCAAAACTCAACTTTCAAACCGTAACTCCGAAAAATATGAAACCACCTTCGTTAAATAGCTTATTAGAAGTTATATGCACTTAAAGTGATTTTGACACATTTCAAGTTTTTATTTGAGAGATACAGGTCTGGGAAGTTGGGATTCTGGAAACTTATTCAGATCATAACTTTTTATCTGTACGTTATTTTTGTATGAAATCAATTTTGTATTTTTTTATATTTAATTATCTACAACTTTCATGTTCAAAGTTTCTTTATTTGAAATATATTATATGTAACTAAAAATAGGTCCCAAAATGAATAAAGAATAAATTAAATAAAAAGGGTTTTTTATTGTATTTTGGCCCTTATCTCTCCCTACTTTATTCCGTGTCAACCTAGTCATCGTGATGCCTAAGTCTCGGGGTTTCGGGTCATTAAATATTTACAATATTTTATTCCTTTTCTTTTCTTTATTCTATTATTTTGGCTTTAAAAATCGTATTTTATACACTATTTACACACTAATGCATGAATGCTAAAATGCCTAAATTAAGCCTATTTACACGCATTTACTGGGGTTTTTAAGGATAAAATGATAGAATAAAGATGATGAAATGGAGATTCATCAAGCGGCAAGGGCTTCAACTCTAGGCAATTGGGAGCTGTCAAATCTGGTCTCCGAAAGGTCTGAGTGAAGGCGACCAAATCTGCGTGGGAGAACTCTCGTTGATCATGAATATCTAGTGTAGATTGCTATGCTGGTGTATCTGTACTCTGCATCATATTAGTCTCCACCCTCGCTGCTGGTTCTGTAGGAATCAAATAAGGTAACAACTCATCTAACTCGACCCAATTGATGTCTGATTCTGAGGGATCTGAATCTGCATCATAAAGAAAATATACTGCCTCGCTATCCTGAACACTGTCTACGCCTCGAATGTGTCCTCTACCAAGAGTGTGCTCTCCAAGTTCTCCTCTGCTGGAATATGTAAATCTCCAGTATCTGAAGGTGAGAGGAGGGCTCGTGAAATGGGATCGGACCAAACGGCTTCATCATCAATAATCACAAAGTCACACTCTTGGTGGATGTCTCGCTTTGCCTCTGTCATCTGCTCGGAATCACTATGCTGCTCCGAGCAAGGTGAATCTCGTGCTCTGGTCTCATCGATCATTTCTATTTGTATACTCTCGCCTTCGATGCGAAAGTACACCTTACCGCTATCATGGTTGGACACCGCCTTGGCTGTGGCCAGGAACAGACCTCCTAAAATGATGGGGGTATCGGTCACATACTCAGGGATCTCCATGTCCAATGCAACGAAGTCCACGGGGAATTTCAGGCCCTGAATTGTGACGACTACGTCCTTCAACAACCCCTTTGGCCTCTTGACAAATCTATCAGCAAACTGAAGGACTGTCCTACTCTATCGAAGAGGGCCAAACTCGAATCGATCGAGTAAGGCTGCTGGAAGGAGGTTGATGGAAGAGTCACTGTCCAATAGAGTACGGTCAAATCTGTGCTCATGGATATGGCATATGACATAGGGAGCTCCTGCATTTGGCCTCTTGGCTGACCGACGGTTCTGAATGGCGAAGCAGGTGGCACGAGTGAGCACATGGATCTCTGCATGATGGTTCCTCTTCTTCCTACAAATGGTAGTATTCTCTCTCAGGTTCCTCTGGAATAGAGGGATGTGCTCAAGTACCTTCTGTAGAGTCAGCTATATCTAAAATCGATCAATAGTCTGCTGGCTGAACTCTAGTTGCTGGTTCTTTTTTTATTTTTTTTATTCCCCTTAGCCAAGTTTAGTGCTTGAGGGAAGGGGATGGCTGGGCCCTCCTCAGATAGAGGGCTAGGAATAGGTTCCTGCTGCTGTGAAGGAGTAGAATCCACACAAGTATCCTCATGCATCACATGTGGACTCGAAAATAAAGAACTTTTCCCTTTATTATTTTTTGGTATTTTCTCTAAAGTCTCTAGATACAGAAATTGAAGGAAATACTACAAGAATAGAATGAATGGCCTCCGTACCACCCGCGACATCTGGAATTGCAGCATCAGCACCGCGCTCTGGATTAGCATCAGAATGTCTGGTGGCATCAGCACCACCTCTTGCAACTGGTGTCGCAACGGCCTCAGAACCTTCAGCTGGATCCACATCCTTGGTGGCATCAGTACCACCACATCATCGTGAGTGGCATCAACACCACCCTCCTCCTCGTTTGGCGCTCCTGCATCCTCATGGTGTCGTCGCTCAAACGAGGCACCGCCGACTGGCAACCTACCGCTCCTAAGCGTAACAAAGTCGGCATCAAATTTATATGAAGCAATATCACCTAATGAGTCACTAGGAGTGGTAACCTTTATAAAACTGTACATGGTCAGACTTTCTCTTCAGGTTGTTCGGGTTAGGCTCGATCTGAGCGGGTATGGCGGCCTTGCCTTTGATGACCTCCCTCATCTCCTGGCGGAACTCATCCATCTCCTGCCTGAATGTAGCCTGCTGCTCGGAAAGAAGGCAGGACAAATCACCTAGTGCTGGGTTCTCATAGGCTGGCCCATGAGAATCAGACGGGTTGCCTCTCTGGAAGTGAGGCTGCTGCTGGGAGGGATGAGGGGGATATTGAGAGAACTGCTGAGGCTGCTGCCTCCACAGTTGTCCCTACTGGTAGGGACGAGGAACCTGCTGGTAATGCTGTTGGGATGGCTGGTGTGGGAACTGGGGCTGCTGCTGGGTCTGGCTATACTGCCCACCCTGAGCTGGAGGCTGATGCTGGGATGAAGCACCTCCGGTCGACCATCGGAACCTGGGATGGTCTCGGTAGATCCCTGGCTGCTGTCGATCGTACCAAATCTCATTGACTTCCATCAACGGCTCCTGCTCGAAAGAGGGTGGAGGAAGAACTTCCATGGGCTGATCCTATTGGTACACCACCATCTGAGTGTCCTGAGACGGTGGTGGCTGAAGGTAATACTACGGCGGCTGCTGGAACGACTCTGCCTGAACATGGTTGACCTGTCTGTACTGGGAGGAGTGCTAGGTTGAGCGGCTGCTGCTAGGATCTGCTCGTGACTTGAGACTCAACTGAGGAGTCATCTACACCTCCTGGAGACACATGATCTGGGTCTTCAGGTCACTCAAGATTTGTGCCAACTGATCGATCTGAATCATGCCCTGACATTGCTTCTTCTCTATGATCTTGATGCGGTCCAGCTTCTCGCTGATAATGCCCATATCAACGACCGACGACTCTGCATGTTATGCGGCTGCTGATGAAGTGGATGGACATGCATTGACCCATGTGATCCTCTGATAGGATACTGCATGGGGTGAGGGCTTCCCCTGTGTGTACAGACGGGTCTGGGACATGACGCTGTAGTTCTCAGCCATCTCCTCATATATGGACCAAACCTGATCCTCATCCTTGGCAAAATAGGATCCCCCTACAAGAAGCATTTACGAGCCCCTGCAACTCCGGTGTCAGCCCACAAAAGAAGCTCTGCACTAAGTTGGGCTTGGATATATCATGGTGTGGACATCGGTCGATAAGCTATCGGAAGTAGTCCCATGCTTCATGAAATTGCTCGTTGGGAAGAATGGAGAAGTTGTTGATGAGGGCTCGAGCTGCGTCTGTTTGGCCGAGTGGATAGTACTTGTTCAAGTACTCGGTTCGGAGTTGTTCCCTCAAAGTGATAAGTCTCCCCAAATGCTTCAGCCAGTATGCTGCTCTGTCGACAAGGGAGAACGGAAATGCCATCATCTTGATGGTATCCTCGTCCACGAATCTATCATGGAAGTGCTGCAGATCATCTCAAACTCCTGAAGATGGAGATGCGGCTCCTCGGTGGCTAGCCCATGGAACTTGGGCAACAACTGGATGGTCTGAAGGGGGAGATTGAAATCTCCCAGAATCGTTGGAAGCTGAATCCAACGATGAGTCAGAGTCACACCAAGATTGTGCAACTCCTGCATCGGTCTGGCTGGCTGGACTGGCTCTTGCGGCTGCTCTGGCTGTGGTCCCTCTCCATCCCTATGATATGGTATCTCTCCATCATCTTTGTGCTGCTCGCCTCTGTTGGCTCACATCTGCTCCATCTCTCTGTGCATCTCCACCATGAAAGCTCCTTGGTCTCTAATCTGTCGCTGCATGGTCTCCAAGGAAGCTAATAGGGTGTTGTTGATGGCCCTGAATCACATACCTTGATTTGCTTGATTTTTTCCAATATCTCACTCCATCTACAAGTGGAAACATCTATCTCTCTCTCTCTCCAAATTTGGAGACATTAGCATGTTGTACAATATTTGTAGTTTGTAGTTTCTATGATACATACAAGATTATATAGAAGGTAAGATGGAATCATCTTTATGACCAAAGTGGTGTTCCACCTAACCATGCCCACGAGGAATGCACCTTTGACCTATAGAGAATGGGATGATGTGCATGTCATGATAATAAAAAAGGATAATGGGCAAACTAATGAGAGTTGGCTAAAAATTGCTAGTTTGGTTGGAGGGAGAAAATAAAAATGACTAGCTGTAACATCCCAAGCTTAGGTCTTCGGTCCATTATCGAGGAAAACTAGCCCTGACAACTTGTTGGGTTCGAACCCGAATGGAACTGTTGACAACCACCCAAAATTCTTAAGCCCAAGTTGTCAAGTAGTAATCCCCATCACTTATAAACCACACCCACACTTCGTCAATTTTAGATGTGGCACTATGTTTGGGGGGTATGTGTATTACAACCTCCCCCACTTATATATGCAACGTCCTCGTTGCGACATGGCCCATCACTTATTCCTAGTGATAGTGATGACGGCTGCACGCTCTGGGTTGCCATTTCCTCCTATCTCTTTGTAGGAACAGCTCCACCTCTCGGGTAGCACTTTCCACTATTAGAGGGAAACCGCTCTGATATCATTTGTAACATCCCGAGCTTAGGTCCCCAGTCCATTATCGAGGAAAAGTATCCCTGACAACTTGTTGGGTTCGGATCCGAATGGACCCATTGGCAACCACACAAAATGCTTAAGCCCAAGTTGTCAAGTGGTAATCCCCATCACTTTTAAACCACACCCACACTTTGTGAGATTTAGATGTGGCACTATGTTTGGGGGGGTATGTGTGTTACACTAGCAAGCTTAGAAAATATTGCCATGCATTTCTGTTTTATAGTCCTCTTTTCTAGCATAAAAAGGAGCACCCAAAACAAGGGATCCACTTCAAACTTTCTACATTTGTTAATCTTATGTACGAGCTGAGAAGCCATTTGCCTTAGTGACGAGCAGTCCGAGCGTGAGGCTAAGTGATATTAAAGGTCATTGCGACCTCAACCACTTGAGCCGAGCTCAATCAAGAAACAATCAGACCACCAAAGCAAATCAATCAAGCATGAAAACCAAGGCAAGCAGTCTTGCTATTTATTTAACCTGGTATAGCCACCAGGGTCGAACACAAGGAGCACGAGAAAATCCTACGAAGTAGTCAAAAATCAAGAAATGAAAGACATATTTTTGGTGGTTTTGAATTTGCAAATTTTTTTATACTTTCTTTAATAAAAACAAGGATGAAAAAGTAGAAGCAATCACATCACAACAATTTTTATTGAGGTCTAAAATGCTCAAAGATCCAAAATAAAAATATTTTTGTGATTTTAAAATATGAAGATGTTTCTGGTGATTTTATGAAAATTTTCAGATTTTTATAAGATTTTATGAAAAATACAAGATAGCCAAAATAAGAAAATAGTGTATAGCCGAAGGAAGAAGGCAACTTTAAAATATTTAAAGTGCCCGAAATTTCATGATTACTATTTTATTTAAAATTAGAAACACAATCTAAATATAAAACTTGAAAACACATTTTTTTTATGATTTTTATGGAATTTTTAACAATTTTTCTAAAGTTTTTAGTCTTTTGTGATTTTTAGGTGTTTTATAGAAGATGAAATAAAAACGATACATGAAGCGAAACACGAAAAACTTGGAACACCAAAATTTTATGGAATTTTTAAGTATATTTTTCATTTTTTATGGGTTTTCTAAATCAGGCAGAGGTAATGTTTAGGATTTTCTATTTTTATAAAATAACAAATAAAATCAAAATTCGCCACAAAAATTTCCAAACATATTACACAGTAGAAGGAGCTACTGGTAAATTTTTGAGAATTTTTGGAGTAGTTTTGATATTTATTTAATTAAAAACTCAACACACAGTTCGTAGGGACCTATTGCAATTTATTTAAGTTTCTGTACTAAACATTTACAAGCTCTAAAAGCTCAGGGTCGATCTTGTAAATTTTCCAATTAAATCCGCAGATGCATCAATTCCACACTCACATGGGCATATTTGCAATTTAAGAAAACATATCACTCAAACATTAACATAGGGAAGCTTCAGGGCTAAACATGCAAATACACCAAAGTTCACGTGACGACGTACGTGGCTCTAGGTAGGGAGGACTACAAATAACAGAAACTACAGGGACTGGAATGCAAATAAGTTCAACTACAAAATTTATTTTACAGACTAAAACATAAACTAAAAGAAATGCAGGGGAAAAAGGGATATATACCCTAGCAACACGTGAGGTGCGCATGCAAGTCCATGTGGCGGCCATTGATGTGGCGAGGATGTGCGGCTCTGATGGCGTTAGATGTCAGATCTGACGCTCCAGAATGGTCGGGGACATGGGTTGTACGTGGCCGTCAGATCTGACATCCAATGGTCTGAAAAGGTGGTGGCGTCAGTGGTCAAGATGAAGACTGGACGAGTAGGCTGATCCAACGGTGCAGAAGCCTCCTAGAAGAACAGCTCCTGAGTGAACTTCACCGGAACCAAGGACGAGATCCTCAGCCCCGATGCTCGATCGGGAGGCGCCGTACGAATCGTTGAGGGCATCCGCGTCAGCTGAACAGCTCGAATGGGGGCTCCAACGGCTGGATGGGTGTGACGGCTACGAGCTCCTCGAGCTGCTCCGATGAGCCCTGAAATGGGTGGAACGGGAGCTCTCAATGCGCGCACAGAGCTACAAAGGCTAGTTAGGACTTGGGGCGGTGCTCCAGTCCAAGTTATTAGGACCCAAAACCAAAGAAGCAGAGGGATGTGGCCATCGCTCTTCGACGAAGGCGAGGGAGGATATCTAGAGCCTATTCTTGGCTAGATGGGCGAAGATCAGGGTGATCAGGACATGGGGAGAAAAGGTGGGTGAGCGTGTGGTGCTATCGGAGCGGCTGAAGATGAGTGAGGGTGCTCTGACCGGCTGGTCGGAGCAGGTGGAGGTGCAACAATGATTGATGAAGAGATCGGATCGAACAAACAAAAGCGAAAGATAAATGGGGTACCTGAAGGTATGGGTAGACTCCTGAACTCTAGGCAAGGATGGTCGATGGGCTGATTGCCTTGACCGAGCTACGGAAGGCAGGGGATTCTTCTCGCGGCGGAACCTCGGCAAGGATGGTTGAGTTGCGGCGTCGCTGCACCAAATCGACTGCCAGACGGTGCTCCCGACAACTATCACTCAGCTGGAGGTGGCTAGGGTGTCAAGAGGGTGCGAGGCACGAGCTTCCATCCTGTGGAAGAGGATGAGATGCTTTATAGCGCTCCCAGGTGGCTGGAGAAATCGGGTGGGGGTGCGTGAACCGAGAAAGATCCGTGCCTCCCTAGGGATCCGCGAGGGTCTTGGATCCAGGGGGAAGACACGGGCGAAAGATCGGGGCGAAAGGCTGCATGACCCCCCACGAAAATTGGGAGAAAAAGCTCCGCCCACGCAATCGGGTTGGGTCAAGCCTTGGAAGAGGGGGTTGACCTGGGTTAATATTCCAACGTGGCCCAATCAGGATCGTCGGGGGAAAAGGACAAAACCCGCTACATGACAAAATAGCAAGAAAAATAAAAGATAAATAAATTAAAAATAGTAAATCTCTTTAAATTAAAAAATAAATAAAATGAAAAATGTATATTATTTTTCAAGGAATTTTTCTGTGATATTTATTTATTTTTTTGAAAAATAAATTAACCCATACACAATGTGGTGTATTATATACATGTAAAATTTACCTATGTATTTTGTAAAAATATTTTTAATTTATTATTTTTGCACAAAAAACCCCAATTTTATATTTTATTTATTTATAACATAATTTTTGGAGTATAAAATAATTTTTATTTTCTTTTTATTGTCTATTTACATGTATTATGTACATGGTAGAGAGAATTTTATTTTGTTTTTATTTTGATTTTTCTAATTTTTGTTTAATTTTTAGGAATATATAAGGAGGTAAAAAAATATTTTTATTTTGGAAAAAACAATTATTTATTTATACACATGATATGTACAATAGAGTAGGCCCTATCTCTCTCTACATATTTTATTTGGCGATTAGGCCAATGCTTGCCCTATCTTGGGGTTCGGGTCACTCTGTATTTATTCTAAATACCTCATTCCTTTTTCTATTTCTTTATTCTTTTATTTTTGCACAAATAAATGCTAATTATATAATATTAACACATGCATGCATAATGCTAACTTATTATATTTACATCTATTTACATGATGCTTTGCCAAGATAAATAGTTAAAATAAAAGAATAAAGAGTGATGATCTGGGATTCATCACTCATATAACTATATTTTGATGAATTTTGTTTGGAATATGAACACAATTGTATAAGTGTTACTCTAACATCTCGGGCTGTGGTCCCCGAACAGTTATCGAGAAAAACTGGGGTCAAGTATATATCTATTATGAATGTTCAAAAATGGAAATATTATTGTATGGTCAAATAATATTTTTAAATAGAGTTAATTTCTTAAAATGAACTTCTTTTCAATTTCTATGACTTATAATTTAAATTTTATTAAGCTTAGATTTTCTAGTAGATTATTATTTTCAATGGTGATTTTTAAATATTGATTAATCTGATAATTTAAGACACTCTAAATACATCCTAAAAGGCTAAATTCTCAACTGAAATTTTTAAGAAAATACCACCAATTCATTCCATTTACAAGAGTGTTGGAAACAATGGGAGAGATAAAAGAGGTCAGATATAATTTTATATCAATTTATACTTATAATTGTTAATACTATGAAGTGATTGAATAAAATTATAAAAAAAATAAATGGTGGGGATGTAAGATTCAAACCCTGATCTCCAAAACAATTATCACTTTAGTCTACAAGTTCGTCGTTAAATGAGTTTGTAACCTTTCTCCTACAACGCTATTTTTCTACATTTTAGGAGAGCACATATTGAAAATTAAAGACATTTCACAAGTGAAATATTATAATCAAGGAAGTACACTGTCCCTCATTAATGATTAATTGTTCATATTAATAGATGGGTTTAGAAATCCACATGCGAGAAATTGTGTACGTGTTACTTAATTAGGACAAAATGATAGCAACACATAACCATAAAATAAAAATCCCAACGAAAATCAATAGATGGAAAGTAATTTAAGGCAAGCATAGGCTTTCAACAATTAACATGACTCAACAATCAACATGGCTTCTGTTGTGGATTGAGTGCAAGTGTATGTGCTATATGCAGTGTTATTTGGTTGCAGTTTCCAACATTAACCTCTACTCTTTAGTAGTTTCTTATTTTGTATCTGTTAGGGTGACTTGAATCCAAACCACTTGTTGGGCTGTTGATGTGGCCGATCTGTGTCTTGCGTTCTGATTGGCTGAGAGCTGTTGGGATGGATTGTTGACATGTCTGATCTGTGTCTTGCCTTATGATTGGTTGAGATATGTTGGGTTTACGATTGCTGACATGTCTGATCCATGTCCTGCTTTCTTATTGGCTGGGAGCTGTTGGGATGAATTGCTGAATACAAATGGTATTCCTCTTTTGTAGTATAAAAGAGGCCTTAAAGTCACAAGATACTCCATCCTCATTCTGATCCTATTTTCATTCCATATATGCACCTTCTCAGTACCCCCTGTATTACCTTTTTTCTCCATTTAGTGAAACCGATCACCGCTGCCCAATGATGTAGCTCATTTAGGGGTGAACCTTGTAAATCCTAGTGTTTGCGTCTTGTTTGTTTGATCGTGTTTCTGTGTGTTAGCTTCCACAGTTCGTAATAAATTGGTATCAGAGCTTCAGGTTCTCTCAGGATCATCCAATAAGATGGCATCGCACAATCTGAAGATCGAGAATTTCATGGGGAAGAACGGATTCAGCCTATGGCAGATCAAGATGCGCACCCTTTTGAAGAAGCAGGGTATCTGAGCACCGTTAGATCATGAGCGAGTAAAGGTACTCGATTCATATGAGTTAATGGTGCAGGAAGAGAAGGCGTACTTGACGATCATGCTATGTTTGGCGGATGAAATTATCGTGGAGGTTGCCGATGAAGATTCCACGACTGGTCTATGGTTGAGACTCGAAAGTCTATACATGACGATGTCTCAGACCATTGCTCTTGAAGCAATGTCTATTCTCTCTCCGCATGTGGGAATGTACATCTCTTTAAAGAACATCTGGATCGCTTAAATATATTATTGATGGATTTAAGAAACGTAGATATTAAGATTGAAGATGGAGATGCTTCCTTGATTTTATTAGTTTCTCTTCCATAATCATTTAAGAACTTTATTCAATCATTTATTGAGGGAAGAGAATAAATAACCTTAGAGGAAGTTCGTGCAAGTTTGCATACGCGTGAACTTTGGAATATGGCTACCGGGAAGCAAGATTCTAACACTGCAGGTTTTGTTATGACTCATGAGAAGAGTCATATCAGTTCTGTCTACTTAAAGAAGGGAAAGCAGAAGTCCAAATTGAAGAATCACAATGTTAGGGATATTTGCAATTACTGTAAGGAACCTGAACATTAGAAGAAGGATTGCCCGAAATAGAAAGGAAAAACCATAGTTGTTGTAGTTGCTCATGGAGGCACCGATTCCGAAGATGATATAGTTCTCACTGTCACAGATGAGAAGACAACAGATAACACATGGATCCTTGATTCAAGTTGTTCCTACCATATGACTCCCAATGAAGATTGATTCTGCACCCATGAGAAGATAGACGGTGGAAATGTCATCATGGGGAATTATACAACATGCAAGATTGTAGGGATTGGCTCTGTGAAGATCAAGGTGCATGATAGAGTCATGAGGACGGTGACAGAAGTACGCCATATTCCTGATCTGAAGAACCTGACATACCTTAGGAGTCTTGGACTCTAGAGTAGGGATGAAAACAGATCAGATACAAATCGAATACGCCTATTTCCATATCCTTATTCGCTTCATCTCTATCGAATACAAATACGGTTATGATTTGGATATGCATTATGGAAGTCATATCCTTAAAAATACGGATATGAATCCGAATCGGATATTTATGGAATCCGACTACGAATCAGATAAAGAGCGGACTCTAATACATATCAAATAAAGATTTAATCCAAATATTAATCGAATAAAAAGTGAAATCCAAATATGGATCCAATAAACATGGAATCCAAATGCATATCAAATAAAGATCACATACGAATATGAATTAAATTTTTATCAAAGTTCATAATGCTTTTAAAATGGCAATGAAATACAAATAAGTTGCATCATGGTAAAAGGGAGTGAGGTGACCTACATTCTCGATCGGAAGTAAAAAGGGGAAATAAATTTGTAAGTTTTGTTCGTGCTCATCCCCAAAGAAACAAAATTTATTAATATCATTAATATATTGTATTATATAATGTATATTACTAATATAATCGCACAATGTTTGTGACTTATATTATATTAACTAATATATAAAATAATATAAAATATTGTATTCGGATATCCGGATCTGAATCCGATATTCAAGCCATTACCATATCTGTATCCGTATCTGGAAAATTTTTACTACCCATATCCATATCCGATCCGTATTCGATTAACATATGGATACATATATCCATATCTGGTAATTTATTGAATACGGTAATAGATATTCAGATATATATGTATCCATTTTTGTCCCTACTCTAAAGGATATAGGTACAACATTGAAGGTGGAGTCATGAAGATTGGCAAAGATGGGGTTGTTGTCATTACGGGCAACAAGCAGAAGACCTTATACATCATGTAGAGGTCTACAGTTATCGGTTTTGTTGCAGTGGCGCCTCAAGACGTAAGATTAGAGTCACAATTGTGGCATATGCAGTTGGGACACATGAGTTAGATGGGTATGAATATCCTCATTCAGAAAGACCTTATCGGGGATCTCAAAGGATCCAAGCTGGAGTTTTGTGAGCATTGCATATTGGAAAACAACACATGAAGCAATTCAGTAAAGCCATCCACAGGACGAAGGAGACACTCGACTACATCCATGCCGATTGTTGGGGGTCCTTCATGGGGCCCATCTTTAGGAGGTGCCAGTTCATTTCTATATATTATTGATGATTACTCCAGGATGTTGTGGATGTACATGATGAAACACAAGAGCAAGGCATTTCAGACCTTTAGGCAGTGGACGATCTTAGTGGAGAACCGGACTTCTAAGAAGGTAAATAGTCTCCATACTGATAGCGGGCTGAAGTTCTGTTCGTTAGAGTTCAATGAATTTTGCAAGGAGGAGGGTGTTGCGAGACACCTCACCGTCAAAGATACACTACAACAGAATGGAGTTGTAGAATGAATGAAAATGACACTTCTGGAGAGAGCAAGGTGCATGCTCTCTGATGCTAGACTTGGTAGAGCATTCTGGGCTGACACTGTGAATACAACCCGTTACTTGGTGAATCGGAGTCCCACATTTGCCATTGATTGCAAAATACCTTTGGAGGTATGGTCTTGTAACCATGCTGATTATTATCTTTTACGATTTCTTTGGCTGTGCTGCATATTATCATGTTAATGAACGGAAGTTAGAACCAAGGGCAAAGATAGGGGTGTTTACAGGCTATGGTGCAGGAGTAAAAGGGTACAGAATCTGGTCTCCTTCTGAGCATAGAATTATTGTTTGCAGAAATGTTACTTTTGATGAGAATTCCATGCTTCACTCAAGTAGTATGTTTGTTGATGCATGGACATGCGATGATGTGCCTGAACATGTGGAGTTCGAACTGATACTAATTAGTGATCACACAGTTGATCATGCCACTCCTAACCAGGCTGTTGTTGAACGATCTAAAACTGAGCAACCAAAGGAGAAGCAACCAAGTGTTTCTATTGATCGATCTTGTGGAGAGATACATCCACCGCAAAGATATAGATTTTAAGACATGATTGCATTTGCACTACAGGTTGCAGAGGAGACAGAGTCTCCAGAGCCCTCCACTTACAGGGAGGAAATATTTGGTGCAGAATCTGGGCAATGGATTGCTTCTACGGGTGAGGAGATGGAGTCTCTTCGTAAGAATCAAACATTAGAGCTTTTCAAATTGCCAATGGAGAGGAAAGTTATTGGATGCAAATGGGTCTTCAAAAAAAAGATAGGAATCTCTGATAATGAAGGCATCAGATACAAGGCACTCCTAGTTGTGAAGGGTTACAGTCAGAAGGAAGGTGTGGATTACAACGAGATATTCTCTCCCATTGCAAGACATACATCCATCAGGGTGATACTAGCTCTCATAGCACATCGAGATTTGGAGCTGGAGCAGTTAGATGTGATGACAACTTTCTTGCATGGTAAACTCGAAGAAGATATTCTTATGAGCCAGCCAGAGGGATTCACATCTCAGGGCAAAAAAGACCGTTTGTGCAGATTAAAGAAGTCGTTGTATGGACTTAAGCAGTCTCTTAGGCAGTGGTACAAGAAGTTCGACAACTTTTATGATTGATCATGGGTTCAACATGAGCCCATACAATTGTTGTGTTTACCACAACAAGGTGGACGATGGCTCCTTCATTTTTCTGTTACTGTACGTCGACGACATGTTGATTGCTGCTAAGCAAAAGAGTATCATAGATGATATGAAGAAGCTCCTTAGTTTAGAGTTTGATACGAAGAACCTTGGTGCAACAAAGAAGATTTTAGGGATGAGATCTTAAGAGATCGTGCGAAGGGGAAACTTTTTTTATCTCAGAAGAACTATATTAAGAAAGTTCTAATGAGATTTGGGATGTCTACAACAAAGCCTCTATGTACTCCATCTACCGCAAACATTCATCTTTCATTTTCTTTTGCACCACAGTCAGACACAGAGAAGGAAAACATGTAACGTGTTTCCTATGACAACGTAGTTGGGAGTCTTATATATGCCGTGGTATGCACAAGACCTGATATGGCTCATGTTATGAGTGTTGTTAGCAGGTTCATGGGGAACCCATGGAAGGAGCATTGGCAGGTAGTCAGGCAGATTTTCTGCTATCTGAGAGGAACATCAGACATTGGCCTCATCTACAGAAGTGATCCACAATGTTTAATTGCAGGATATTCAGATTCAGACTATGTTGTAGATGTCGATGGGAGGAGATCCATGACAGGTTATGTCTTTACTTTGGGGAATTCGGTCATCAGTTGAAAGGCTACCTTGCAACCATCAGTTACTCTGTCTACCACAGAGGCAGAGTACATGGCTTTGACAGAGGTCGCAAAGGAAGGCATCTGGCTAAAGGGCTTAGTTGGAGATCTCGGTCTTCAACAGGATCAGGCTATAGTATGTAGTGACAGTCTCAGTGCAATATGCTTAGCCATGGATCATGTACATCACAAAAGGATCAAGCACATTGATGTCAAATATCACTTCATTCAATCTGAGAAGAGGATCAAGGTAAAGAAGGACGACACGACAGATAATCCAACTAATATGTTCACAAAGGCGATTCCTGTGAGTAAGTTTAAACATTGTTTAGACTTGCTCAATATCGACAGTTGGCATTAGCCCCAAGAAGGGGCCGACGGTGGTATGACAAAGCTTGGCAAAACTTTTTAGAGGATTCAATTCAAGGTGGAGATTGTTAAGGTGACTTGAATCCAAACCACTTGTTGGGATGCTGATGTGACTGATCTGTGTCCTGCCTTCTGATTAGTTGAGAGCTGTTGGGCTGGATTGCTGACATGTCTAATCTGTGTCCTGCCTTCTGATTGACTGAGAGCTGTTGGTCCAGGATTGCTAACATGTCTGATCCGTGTCCTGCTTTCTGATTGACTGAGAACTGTTGGGATGGATTGCTGAATACAAATGGTATTCTTCTTTAGTAGTATAAAAGGGGACTTATAGCCACCAGATACTACATCCTCATTCTGATCCTATTTCCATTCCATATATGTACCTTCTCAATACCCTCTATATTACCTTTTTTTCTCCATATAGTGAAACCAATCTCCGTCACCCAAGGAAGTAACTCATTTACGGGTGAACCTTGTAAATCATTGTGTTTGTGCCTTGCTTGTTTGATCGTGTTTGTATGTGTTTGCTTTTGCGAATCGCAACAATATCATTATTGATATTCCATCGTCCATTGTTAGATATAGAAGCTTCTTTTTTGAAATTTGTTCCATAGACCACTAGTGAGGGTGGGTTCACCATCAATTTTTTCTAGTTTCTTGTTGCTAGATTTATTAGCTATATTTATTTCAGATGAACTCAAACTTTGTTTATTGTTATATTTTTAGCCTTTTGCTTTTCTTTCCTTTGTTAGAACCGTGGGGTCCTTTGTAATGAATAGTATATATATTTCAATATTTTATCTAATTCACTTAGTGTTATTGCTTGGATAACTTGGATCTCCAGGGATGAGATGCACACCTTATTCTATAGTTGAATTAGAATGTGATAGGAGGTATTGCATATGGTATGTGAATTTGATCATCTTCTAAAGTATTATATATATAGAGAGATGTATGTATGTACGTACGTATTGCTTCGTAATACATCATATGGATTGGATGCTGGCAGGGATGGAGATGGGTGGGCAGGTGGGCCTAAGTCCTCCCGACCCATTAATTTTGCATATATTATGTCTATCTGCTAAGGCAAAGAAAAGTCAAAAGTTGGTTAATATTATAGCATTGTGATAACCAGCCTGACCACTCGGGTATAAGGTACAGAAATAGGGTCGTTGCGACCCAAGCGATCAGACCGTGTATATCAAGAAAAATCGAACCACTAATGACAAATCAAGCAATCAAAATACGAGAAGCGGTCCTGCTATGAGATTAACCTGGTATAGCACCCAGGGTCGAACTCAAGGAGCACGGATTGGCCGAAGGCCTACGAAGTAGTCAAAAATAAAAGGAGAAAAGAGGAAAATATTTTTAGTGGTTTTTAATTATTTTTATATTTTTTTGGATTTTTAAGCTTATTAAGAAAATAAGAAAAGTAAGGAAGAACACAATTCAACAAATTATTTCAAGCACCAAAAATCAACCAAAAATCAAAGCAAAAATATTTTTAGGTGTTTTATATTTTTTTTATATTTTTGGTGAATTTTTGATAATTTTCTGATATTTATTTTATTTTCTAAAAATCAAACAGTAGGAAAAATAAGAGGTACTGTCCAACCGAGCCAAGAAACCCTAGATAAAATATATAAGGGCCTCAAAATGGCCTGGAGGTAATTTTCCTGTAAAGTAGGTAAAACAAGGAAAATTTAGGTACCAATTTTATTGTTTTTGGATTTTTAAATTTTTTACTAGAATTTTTATGGGTTTTTGAGTGTTTTTACGTTTTTAGTGGTTTTCAGTGATGAAAAATAGCCAAAATTGGCTAGAAAATCAAGCAAACTAAACTAAGAAGTAGCAAATTTTTAGGGAATTTTTGAAGGAGTTTTTATATTTTGTTGTGATTTTTCAAAAGATAGTGACAAAATAAGAGGTTTTTGAATTTTTAAAAATACCAAACAAGATCAAAAATTCCTCAAAAATCTACAAAAATCCTACACCATGGCCGGAGCCATGTGTCAAATTTTCGTTGGATTTGGAGGTGATTTGATATTTTATTCAAAAAGAGAGATATGGCACTGTGCATAGGGACCAAAGTGCAAATACCCAAAGTTCTGGGGGTCCAGATGCAATTAACCCAGCAAATCACGCGCCAAGAGCGTGCCTGGGGCACTCAGGGACCTATATGTAAGGAAAATAAGTCCCGAGGACCTATTGGTAACACGTACCAAAAGTCCAAGGGGCTCAGTTGCAAATAACCCAAAAAAAAATAACGCACATGCGTAAAACAACCACGCACAGGGGTATAAATGCAATTAACTAAAACCTTTCATTCATTCATTCATAAACAACCAGAACTACAAGTGCATAGACTGCAAATACACCAAAGTAACACGTGACGAAGCACGTGGCTCACAACAGGCAGGGGTATATATGCAATTACACTAAAGCTCAGGGTCCTCAATGCAATTAAACCTAAAACTAAACAACGTATTTAAATATTTACAGGACTCAAATGAAATAAAACGAAGATAAGGGCCTAAGGGTAAATTACCCTTTATTAAGCGGGGACTCTGGATGCGCTCCACGTGGCTGATCGAAAGGCTGGGACTAGTGGGCGCTCCGGATCGTCCCTTCTCTGATCGAACGCTGCAGGAGGCTCCAGGGATGGACGGCCAAGATCTGAACTGGAGCGAGACGGGGGCGATCGACGGTGGCTGGAGGTCCTGGATGAACAGGCGGCCGGCGAAGTTCTCCGGCCTCGTGAAAGCGTCTCCGGCCTCCTCTGCTGCTCCTGAATATCGGAGGAGCTCCGGCGTGAAGGTGCGCAGCAGCTGATGGTCTCCGATGCCCCAACCGAGCTCGGTGGAGCTCCGACGAGGGTGGCGGAGCTGAAGCTCCTGGTCTGAATGTCGAGAGGCCTCAGATGGCCTCTTCTGGACCTGCAAAACCACTCAGGAGATTCACGGGTCGAGGGCAAAGTGCCTCGACCCAGTTAGGCGTAGTGGGGATGGTCGGTGCGTCGGGACGGCGGGCTCCGGCGAAGGGGGAGGACGATGGATCCCGGTTCCCAGCTCCTGTGCGAGCTGGGTTGCGTGAGTGGGTGGAGAACGTGTGGCGGAGGAAGGCGAAGATGTGGGTCGGGTCCGATGGTCGAATGATGGTCGGAACCGGGGTGAATCGAAGATATACGACGGCGAGGCGATTTGGGGGAAAATGGAAATCAGATGAAATGGCGAAGCTAAGAGGGTACCTGGGTGAAGGAATAGACTGTGGCGGAGCTGGGGAAGCTCCCGGTCGTCGCCTCAAGGGATGTCTCTGCCCGAGGCTCGAAGCTCGCCCAAGTGGCGGAGCTGCGGCGGGTGTATCGCCGGATCAGTGGGTTCCTCCTCCTCGCCTCGCTGCAACAGGCGGAGACGCTCGTTGTCACTCGTGCGGTCACTCTGGAGCTCACAGGGTAGAAGGGGAATGGCCAAAGATGTCGCGGGAAGGCGGCTGAGCTCCAGCTTTATATGGCTAGGGGTCCGAGAAGAAGGGGTCCGGGCAAGCTCAGGAGCGCGCGGATCCCGAGGGAGAGGCTCCGGCGAGGATGTCGGATGCAAGAAGAATGATTCGGACCCGGGGTTTGGCGGATTGGTGATCGGGTCGAGCGGAGAAAAATCGGGGAAAACGGGTCGGGCAAGGAGGACCCGGCTCTGGTGGTCCTGGGGGGAGAGTTGACCGGGGGTCAACAATCCCCCGTGGACCAATGAGAGGCCGCCAAGCAATGACTTTTTATTTAATTATTTTGGTTAGAAAATGACCGAATTTTCAAAAACTTAAAACATGAAATATTTTTATTTTATTTTTTTCTATTTTTTGGTGATTTTTAATTAATTTTTGGAAATAAAGATAAGGTATTTACATTATATAGCTATATATAGGTATATATACAATATGTAGGCTTTTGATTTTTAATTTTTAATTATTATTTTTGTACAATTTTATTCCTATTTTATATTTTATTTATTTATAGTATAAAACAAGGAATAAAAAGGGTGTTTTTATTTTATTTTTATTATTTATATACATAGGTAAAATAAATAGATATGTACATCTATATACATAGTATATGTACAATGTATTTTTGTATTTTTGATTTTTCTATTTTTATTTTGTTTTGATTTTGATTCTTTTTATTTTATTTATTCACAATATATAGCATAGAATATTTACAAAAAGTTTGGAAAATGACTTTATTTATTTACAAGGTTAAATAAATATATAGGCATGGTTTATGTACATGATGAAGGGGAGTATTTTTGATCTTTTTGATTTTTAACTTTTTATTTTGTTTTTATATTTTTATAAATATTTACAAGTATATACAAGCATATTTTTGGGTGAAGAAAATATAGTTTTATTTATTTACACATGAGCCCATATCTCCCTCTACTTTGGCTTTTATGCGGTCAGGCCCATGCTGAGCCCTCCCTTGGGTTAGGTTGCTCAATATTTATTCTAAATATTTCCCTCTTTTTCTTTTTAATCTTTATTCTTTTATTTTTGCACAAAAACATGCTAATTATAGGTTTTTACACAATGCATGCTTTTGGTAATTATTTATATTTACATATATCTACATGCATTTGCAAAGGTTTTTGTAGCTAAAATATAAGAATAAAGAGTGATGAATGGGTATTCATCACCCCCCTATACTTAACTTTGCTAGTCCCTTAGCAAACACTTATTTGAAAAAGAAGTGAAAAAGAAAGAAAAAGAAAAAAGAAAAAGAGGATGTACATGGATCAAGGTTGATTATTAAACTTGCCTTCATTAAATTGGGGTATGGAGCTCGATCAGATCTTTGGATTATTAATGTGTCGGAACCTTATTTGGACTTAAGCTTAAAACCCAACAGCCTCTAAGTTCCACCAATCTATGGGCAAGACTCCTCAATAAACCAGATCAGAACAAGTCTACACACACAAACTCTAATGACCATGAATCTTTCCATGCAGTGTAAGTGATATGTGGCTCCCCACCACAGAAGTAACAAAGAAACAACCTCCCTCAACCTGGTAACTCTAATGCCTCGGTCTAGCAACTCTTTCCTCGAGAAGCGGGGTATTCCCTTCTAAGTTCAAGTGCAACCGGCTCAAGAAGAGGGGGAAGAAGTATAGACTTTTGGAAGCTCAGCCAGTGTAGCTAAGTCTCCCGCTGCAAGCTTCATGAGATGTGACATGGATACCATAAGCTTTTGCTTTATTTGACTATATACACTCCGGTGGGGTTATTAAATTTTCAATCCGACCCACCACTTTTTTGGAGTTCTTTTTGCATTTTGCATTTTTTTCAAGGACTTCTATACAACATATCTACATGGTGCAGCATATATACAAGAAATTTTCCTCTTGAGCCAGTAGACTATCCCTCTTTTGAAGCTTTATTGCAACCCACAGCTTCTGTCTTTAGCCTTCATCACCACTAGACCAAGTTGAGATACACTTCCTTCACTAGAAGAAGAAGAGAGGTTCCGCCTAGAAGTACTACCCTCATATGCTACCCCAAGCCCAAGGAAACTGCCTCCTCACCACCTCATCCGTGGAGAGCCATGTGTAAAGTGCTGGTGCAAGTCAAGCCATTGTCTCTAAGAGTCATGCGTGTGTTGTTAAGTGCTCTACTTAGGCTCATCAAGATGACATATGCTCATAGCCTAGTGGACTCAAAGAATTAAGTCCTTATGGACCTGAAAAGCCTTAACCCTAAGTCCTATAAGGTTCCTCTTAAAGTTAAGTGGATTAAGAACTTATTCAAGCTCCATTTCTCAATTTAATTCCAGGCTTAGTTTAAATGTCAACTCTCATCCAGAAAAACTATATACATATGTACACAAGATGCTTATTTACACAAATTTTTACAATCGTGCAAAATTTTTGAAAAATGTTTTGAAATCATGGATGAATGATGCAGTGCAAGTTTTGCAAAAAGATATTTACACACATTTACACAAGATTTTTGCAAACTTTTGATTTTCAAAACATTTTGGAAAAATTTTGTACTATATACATAATTTTGATACAAAAATATTTACACAAACTTTACACAAAAGATTTTTGAAATCATTTTTACAAAAATACTCTGTACACTAGCTATGTATGTGCAAATAAAAGAAGTTTATGTACATGAAATTTTTTTAATTTTTGTGATTTTTAGCCATTTTATTTATTAACACACTCACACAAAGTACGAGTTATGGCTAAAGTATATATGAAATATATACACACCCCCCCTATACTTAGCTCGAACGATGTCCTCAGAGTGATCAAGAACGATGAAGAAGACATAACTCGTGCTTAGTAAAAGGGGAGTGAAAAGGAATGGCTAAGTACAGAAACGAATAAATGAATAGAATGAGAGAAACTCGGTGGTTTCCCCCTATACTTAGGATTAACTAATCCTAAGTATAGCAAGCTGTACATGAAGGGAAATCCGAGTAAAGAAGATACAGAGTCTGCCCCCCCTATACTTAGGGTAAAATATCCCTAAGTATAGGCAGCAAAACAGGAGCAGAAAGAATGAAAAGAATACCCGCAGGTCCTACATCCCCCCTATACTTAGGGTAAAGTACACCCTAAGTATAGCATAATCATAAGATGAGAAAAGGGATGTGGGACTAAAGAATAGAATGATATGGACAACTGGATCTATACAAGGCGGAGGAACAGTGAAAATCAGGCGTGAGATGCAAAAGATGTGAGTCAAGAGACCACATCTCACGCAAAATGAATAGGGGCAACAATAACGTCCCGCGACTCATGATCTAGAAATGGCTTGAGCCGCTGGCCGTTCACTCGAAAGGTACTCTCAGAAGACAACTCGGATATATCAATGCTACCATTGTCGTGTACCTTTCTGACCAAGTAGGGTCCCTTCCATTTGCTCTGCAGCTTCCCTGGAAACAAACGAAGCCTCGCATCAAACATCCATACTCTCTGTCCAATCTCAAAATGCTTGTGGCTGATATGAGAATCATGCCACTCCTTGACTTTCTCCTTATAATGTAGGCTGCTTGAGAAAGCTGCATCTCTAAGCTCTTCCAGGGCAGCTAACTCTGCCCTCCTCTGGTCTCCCATACCATCTGGATCCATAAGAATATCTGTGACTGCCCAAAGTGACTTGTGCCTCAGCTCAACAGGTAAATGGCACGGCTTGCCATATACTAGGCGAAAGGGAGATGTGCCCAATGGAGTCTTGAAAGACGTCCTATATGCCCACAAGACCGAGTCCAAAAGCTGTGACCAATCCTTTCGGTCAGGGCGGACGACTTTCTGCAGAATAGTCTTGATCTCCCTATTCGACACCTCAGCTAGACCATTCGTCTATGGATGGTAAGGTGTGGCAACACGATGGTCTATACTGAACTCGCTAGCAAGGGACTTCACCTGGTCGTTGATGAAATGAGACCCCCCATCAAAAATCAGAACTCGTGAAACCCCGAACCGCGTGATGATGTGCTTCCTCAAAAATCTGCAAACTGTCCTCGCATCAGCGGCTCGGGCGGGGATAGCCTCCACCCAACGACTCACATAATCAACGGCCAACAGAATGTACTCAAATCCCTGACTCTTAGGGAATGGACCCATGAAATCGATGCCCCATGCGTCAAAAACCTCACAGAAGTGAATGGGCTGCATCGGCATCATATCACGCTATCCACAAGTGCCCATCCTCTGACAGTCAGTACACCTCTTCACGAACTCATCAGAGTCCTTGAAGAGGGTAGGCCACCATAAGCCGGATTGGAGCACTTTCTGTGCCGTTCTCCTCCCAGAATGATGTCCTCCTGCCTCATGCTTGTGGCAGTAAGTGAGGACGCTATGGTGTTCCTCCTGAGGAATACACCGATGCCAGACGCTATCCCCTCCTTCGTGGTAAAGGATGGGATCCTCCCAGTGGTAGGACTTGGCCCTCGCAAGGAAGGTCTCAAGCCTCTACCTGGGCCAATCCTGTGGGACTTTCCCAGCAACGAGAAAGTTCACAATATCGGCATACCACGGGAGTGAGGCGATAGCAAGGATCGCCTCATCTGGGAAGGTATCTCTAATAGGGTCAATCTGCTCAGATTCCTCAGGCTGCTCTAAACGGGAGAGGTGATCCGCCACCACATTCTTGACTCCAGGCTTATCCTTGATCTCAATGTCGAACTCCTGGAGTAGAAGGATCCATCTAGTCAGTCTGGCCTTGGCATCCTTCTTTGCCATGAGGTACCTGATGGCGGTGTGATATGTAAACAAAGTCACTCTAGATCCAATGATATACGATCTGAACTTATCTAGGGCAAACACTACGGCTAGCATCTCCTTCTCTGTGACCGTGTAATTCTGCTGGGAGGAATCCAATGTGCGGCTAGCGTAGTGTATGGCAAACGGAACTCCATCCCTCCTCTGTCCCAGCACTGCCCCTACGGCAAAATCAGAGGCGTCCGTCATGATCTCGAATGGGAGAGACCAATCAGGCGGCTGGAGGACAGGAGCCTCAATCACGCGCTGCTGGAGAGTCGCAAAGGACGAAAGACACTTTTCATCGACAAGGAACTCGGTGTCTTTCGTCAGGAGGTCAGTCAACGGTCGGGCAATCCTGCTGAAATCCTTAATAAATCTCCTATAAAATCCAACGTGCCCCAGGAATGACCGTAGCTGCCTCAAATTGGACGGTGGTGCGAGTTTTCTAATGACATCCACCTTGGTCGGATCAACCTCCATGCCCCTGTTGGAGATGATGTGGCCAAGCACCGTCCCTTGAGTCACCATGAAGTGACTCTTATCCCAAGATAGAACCAAATGATACTCAATACATCGCTGGAGTACTCGGTCTAGGCAGTCAAGACAGGAGTCGAATCCGTCACCGTAGACCGAGAAATCGTCCATGAAGACCTCTAAACACTCACCTACCATGTCCGAAAAGATCGACAGCATGCACCTCTGAAAAGTCGCAGGGGCATTGCATAGCCCAAAGGGCATGCGTCGAAAAGCATATGTGCCGAAGGGACAGGTAAAGGTGGTCTTCTCCTGATCCTCAGGAGCGATGGCCACTTGGTTGTAGCCCGAGTACCCATCCAGGAAGCAATAATGGCTCTTCCCTGCCAGTCTCTCAATGATCTGGTCAATAAAAGGCAGGGGGAAATGGTCCTTCTTGGTGGCCTGATTGAGTCTCCTGTAGTCAACACAGACCCTCCAAGAGGTGGGTACTCGTGTAGCAATCTCCTCTCCCGACTCACTGATCACAGTCGTGATGCCCGTCTTCTTGGGCACCACATGCAAGGGGCTGACCCACTTGGAGTCGGAAATGGGATAAATAAAATCTGCACTCCACCATTTTGATATTTCCTTCATTACGACCTCTCTCAGGTTGGGGTTCAGTCGCCGCTGGAACTCACGCGACGGCTTCGCCCCCTCCTCGAGATAGATATGGTGGGAGCACACTGATGGGCTAATCCCATGGAGATCTGCTACGCTCCATCCGATCGCCTTGCGGTTCTTTTCAAGAACCCCCATCAAACGGGATTCTTGCTCTCTAGTCAACTTGGCGGAGATGATGACTGGGTACATCTCTGGGTCGCCCGCAAGGAATCGATACTTCAACGAAGTAGGGAGCGGCTTCAGCTCTGGAATGCTGGGTGCTGGCAAATCTGGCTGCGGAAGAAACTGAGTGAAAGCTGCTAAGTCTGCCAAATCTGCCTGGGAAAGTGAAAGCGTACTCTCGCAAACTGGATCGGGAGGAGGCTGCTCAACTGCACTGTCTCTGCTCGGCTCTGCATCTACCTCCTCCTCATCTATAGGCTCAGGTGGACTCAGGTCTGGCATCTGATCATAGCAATCGGCCCAATCAGACTCTGAATCCGAGGGATCTGTATCAGTCGCGGTGGCATCAGTACCCCCGGAAAACAAGGTGGCCTCAACACCACCATCACTAAACATCGTGTCGCGATCAAGGACCGACTCTGCTGCCTCTACGGTATCCTGAACCAGGGCTGTGCTCTCCAAACTCTCCTCTGCTCTCATCTCGACATCAGCTGTATCTGAATATGAGAGGATGGTCTGTGCTGCAGGATCTGCCCAAGCTGCCTCATCATCTGTGATCACAAAATCACAGTCCTGGTGGATGTCTGGCTCTGTGTCTGTCAGCTGCTCTGAATCTGTACTCGCATCTGAGCGGGCTCTCTCTCTAGCTCTGTAGTCCTCGACCGTCTCTATTTGTATACTCTCGCCCTTGACGCGAAAGTACACCTTACCGCTATCATGATCAGTCACCGCCTTGGTTGTGGCCAAGAACGGACGACCAAGGATGATGGGGGTATCTGCCACTGACTCAGGGATCTCCATGTCCAACACTACGAAGTCCACGGGGAATTTCAGGCCCTGAATCGTGACGATAACGTCTCATAATAACCCCTTCGGCCTCTTGACAGATCGATCAGCGAACTGAAGGACTGTCCTGCTCTGTCGAAGAGTGCCCAACTCGAAGCGGTCGAGAAGGGCTGCCGGAAGAAGGTTGATCGACGATCCGCTATCTAGTAGAGTACGGTCGAACCTCTGCTCACTGATCTGGCATCTGACATACGGGGCCCCTGAATCTGGCCTCTTGGCTGGCAGGCGGTTCTGAATCGCAAAACACGTGGCTTTGGTCAGCACGTGAATCTCTGAAGTGTGGTTCCTCCTCCTCCTCCTGACTGTAGTCCTGTCTCTCAAAGAACGCTGGAGAAGGGGGATGTGCTGCAAAGCCTCCTGGAGGGTCAGCTGGATGTGGAATCGATCGATCATGCTCTGGCTGAACTCCTCAAGCTCTCTCTTTTTCGGATTTTCTTTTTTCTTCCCCTTCCCCATCTGAAGGGCTTTAGGGAAGGGGATCACAGGGTCCTTCTCAGATGAAGGACTAGGAAAAGGCCTAGACGGTTCGATGACCGGATCCACACATACATCATGCACCACAGTGGGACCAGAAGAAACTAAACCTTTTCCTTTATTCGAATCAAAGTTCTGAGATACATCAAGGCGAGGAAAGACAACATCTCTCTCAATACAAACACTGGTGGCCTCAGTACCACCTCTAGCTGGCTCTGCTGCTGCTGCTGCGGGTAGACGTCTCGCGGCGTCAGTACCACGGGCTGGCTCGGCTAAACGGGTGGCATCAGTACCACCTCCTCGAACTGGTGAAGCGGCGGCCTCAGTACCGCCGGTGGAATCAGCATCCTTGGTGGCATCAGTGCCGCCATCATCATCTGGAGCAGCCTCAGTACCGCTCTCCTCCTCCTCATGTGGCGCCTCTGAAGTATCCTCGTGGTGAAGCTCAGATGAGGCGCCACCGCCTGCTGGGGTCCTACCGCTCCTAAGTATGACAAAATCAGCATCAAATAGATCCGAAGATGTATCAACAAATGGATCACTAGGAGTGGCAAACTCAGTGTGTACTACCTGCTCAGATTTCCTCTTGAGGTTATTCGGATTCGGCTCAATCTGGGCTGGAATGGCGGCCTTCCCTCTCACCAAGTCCCGCATCTCCTGGCGGAACTCGTCCATCTCCCGTCTGAATGTGGCCTGCTGGTCCGTAAGGAGGCGGGCGATGTCATCTAAAGCGGGACTCTCGAGGGAGCCCGACGGGTAGCCTCTCTGGTGCTGAGGCTGCTGGAACTGCTGCTGGTGGTGAGAGGGGTATGAGGAAGGGTGCTGCTGCTGAACTGGGTGAGCCTGCTGCTCACGTCTCCACGACTGTCCCTGCTGCTGGTAGGGACGCGGACCGAAGGATGATGGCTGGTGCTGCTGGTATGCTGGGGGCTGCTGCTGCTGCTGGTGATCTCTCTGCTGGGAGTACTGCCCTCCCTGACCTGACGGCTGCTGCTGGGGCTGGGCACCACCACACCCCCACCTGAATCCGGGGTGATCTCGTCGGATCCCAGGCTGGGGGCGGTCATACCAAATCCCGTTGACATCCGTCAACGGCTCTGCATCGTAGGGGGCTGGCGGGAGTACTGCCAGAGGCTGGTCCGGCTGGTAGACCACCATCTGCATCTCTGAAGATGGTGGGGACTGGTATGTGGGCTGCGGCTGCTGGTACGGCTCCGCCTGTACAAGGTGAACCTGTCTAGGCTGCTGTAAGGAGCTGGAGCGCTGGGACGAGCTGCTGCTGCTACCGGAGTCGCCTCGCGACTGAAGACGTGGCTGAGAAGCCGTCTGTGCCTCCTGAAGACACAAGAGCAGGGTCTTCATGTCGCTCAGAGTCTGTGCCATCTGCTCCATCTGAGTGATGCTCTGGCACTGCTTCTTCTCAATCAGCTCCATGCGATCCAACTTCTCGCTGATAATACCCATGTCCGCAGCGGATGACTCTAACTGTGCTGTTGCGACTGCGGACGAACTGGATGGACCTGCATCTACCCGTGCTATCCGCTGGTACTGCACGGGTCCTGGCTGCTGTGGCTGGGGTCTCTGAGTATACAACCTGGTCTGGGACATCACCATGTAGTTTTCGGCCATCTCCTCGTAGATGGCCCAGACCTGGTCGTGGTCCTTGTCAAGTAGGACCCGCCGCAAGAAGCGTTCACCAGACCCTGAAGCTCTGGCGTCAACCCGCTGAAAAAACTCTGAACTAAGTTCGGCTTGGAGATGTCGTGGTGCGGGCATCTGTCTAGGAGCTCTCGAAACCTCTCCCATGCCTCGTGAAACTGCTCGTTGGGGAACATGGAGAAGTTGCTGATCAGGGCCCTCGCCGCATTCGTCCGCCCGAGTGGATAGTACTTGTTCAAGTACTCGGTGCGGAGCTGCTCCCAGGTGTAGACAAACTTCCCCAAGTGTTTCAGCCAGGTGGCTGCTCTATCTGCCAGTGAAAAGGGGAAGGCTATCATCCGAATCGTGTCCTGATCCACGTGGCGATCATGGACAGTGCTGCAGATCATCAGGAGCTCCTGGAGGTGGAGGTGGGGCTCCTCAGTAGCAAGTCCGTGGAAACGGGGCAACAACTGCAAGGTGTTCGGGGGGAACTTGAAGTCCCCCACGATCGCTGGCACTACTACCCAATGATGCATGAGTGTCGATCCGGGGTTGTGCAACTCCCGCATCGGTCGTGGTGGTCCTCCTGCCGCGGCGGCTGCCGCTGCGGCGGCTGTGGCTGCTGCGGCTCGTGCCTCTGCATCAGGTATCTCCTCAGGCTCGCTCTGCGGGTCTCGCTCTGCTCTGAGCCTCTCCAACTCTCGCCTCATCTCTATCATGAATGCCCCCTGATCACGTAACTGCTGCTGAACTGTCTCAAGCGATGCGATCAGGGTGGAGTTGATCGCCCCCTGGTCTAGTACAAAATGCTCGGGCTGATGAGGGTGATCATCTGAACTGCCGACCATAGCGACGTCTGCAAAATCAAACGAGCCCAACTCAGGTGCTGTCAAATCTGCTAATCTCTCCTCGGGCTCATGTCTCTCAGTACCAAAAGAAAGGGGGTCGAGGGGGAACAGGGCGGAGTCGTACTCGGGCTCGGAGAGCAGGTCTCGGCTCTCGCGGGCCAACCTAGATGATCGGGTAGACGTGCCCGAAAGCGGTGCAGCCAGAGGCTGCCTAAGAGACCGTCTACCCATCATCTTGATCTGGCGAGTAAGGCGGATGAGATCTGGAGCAACTATGATCACAAACAAACCCCCGGTTCACCAACGCAACGCGAGCTGAAGACCGTGAAAGTTCGGTCAAATTATCTTGTCTATTTTATTTTGGTGAACACACAAAATATCAGAGCGCTTACGTGACCTGTTAGGATATCCGATGCTATCCCAACCGACTGGCCCGCACGGAAGAGTCGGTAATCAGTCGGGACTAGCACCGGGGGGTTCTACCTAGGGTGCGGGTCACTCTCTCGCGCATCCAAACCATACAATGAGGGGGTTGCTCTCCCTAAGACAAAATTATTAGGGTGAGCGGTTTTTAAGGTCAATAGTCTTAGCCAGTCCCAATTTTTTGGTTTTTTTAGTATTTTTCAGATTAAACAAAAGGCCTAACGAATTTTTCGGTTCTCCTGATTATTAAGTCCGAAAACAGGGGGGGAAGACGAAAAAGCCGATGCACGATGAAATCAATGATGCATGCAAAGTAAGGAAGGCGTACCTGACTCCAGCACTCTATATGCAATATGATCCGCGCATAAATGTAAAGACAGAAAGGAAACTACCTATATGATGCAACGGGAAATCCGAGTCCTAAACGAGCAATTTCTAGCGAAGAACCGTCTAACTTAGTCACTCGCCCTCGATCCAAAGAGTCCGGTCTAGACCCACCCCTCCTCTTCTCGACAAGTCGAGTTCAGGAGTAGCGCTTGACTGGGCAGGCTCGCGGCGCGTAGGCTCTCAGGAAAGCGACTAAGCTATTTTTTTATTATTGATTTATTAGTAGGTCAAATTAACGTTCTATGGGAACAGATAATCAGTTAGGTGTGTGGATCCTACTAACTACGGCACAATCACCAGAAATTCCTAAGTCTAGGGGCTTGAGCAAAAACCGCGTAAACACCGGAAAAGGCAGAAAGAAAATAAAATAAAACCGTGAAAAACCGCGAAAAACCGCGCAGGTCCTAAGGGTCCCCCGAGCACACCGGTGCTCGGCGAAACAGACCCGCTACGGTAAGTCCACAAAGGTCCAATTCTGAGTCCCTGTATTATTACAACAATAATCAAATATTCCTAATCTAACCTCACCCACTCAACTCTCTCTCTCTCGCTCTCTCCTGCGGCTCCGTGTAGAAGAGAGCCGCCTCCGAGTCTCGCGGTTGCGTCGGCTTCTCGAAATCGACCGCCTCGATCCTCGGGCCCTCGCAAGAAAAAAGAACAGAGTGGTCAGTCCAAATTATTGTCAGAAAATATCAGAAAAAATATCTACAAAAATCTATACAAAAAGCCGCGAAAATCAAAAGCCGCGGAAAAGCTAAAAAAATGACTACTAAGCCGTGCTCCCCGGCAACGGCGCCATTATGATAACCAGCCTGACCACTCGGGTATAAGGTACAGAAATAGGGTCGTTGCGACCCAAGCGATCAGACCGTGTATATCAAGAAAAATCGAACCACTAATGACAAATCAAGTAATCAAAATATGAGAAGCGGTCCTGCTATGAGATTAACCTGGTATAGCACCCAGGGTCGAACTCAAGGAGCACAGATTGGCCGAAGGCCTACGAAGTAGTCAAAAATAAAAGGAGAAAAGAGGAAAATATTTTTAGTGGTTTTTAATTATTTTTATATTTTTTGGATTTTTAAGCTTATTAAGAAAATAAGAAAAGTAAGGAAGAACACAATTCAACAAATTATTTCAAGCACCAAAAATCAACCAAAAATCAAAGCAAAAATATTTTTAGGTGTTTTATATTTTTTTATGTTTTTGGTGAATTTTTGATAATTTTCTGATATTTATTTTATTTTCTAAAAATCAAACAGTAGCAAAAATAAGAGGTACTGTCCAACCGAGCCAAGAAACCCTAGATAAAATATCTAAGGGCCTCAAAATGGCCTGGAGGTAATTTTCCTGTAAAGTAGATAAAACAAGGAAAATTTAGGTACCAATTTTATTGTTTTTGGATTTTTAATTTTTTTACTAGAATGTTTATGGGTTTTTGAGTGTTTTTAAGTTTTTAGTGGTTTTCAATTATGAAAAATAGCCAAAATTGGCTAGAAAATCAAGCAAACTAAACTAAGCAGTAACAAATTTTTAGGGAATTTTTGAAGGAGTTTTTATATTTTTTTGTGATTTTTCAAACTAGATAGTGACAAAATAAGAGGTTTTTGAATTTTTAAAAATACCAAACAAGATCAAAAATGTCCTCAAAAATCTACAAAAATCCTAAACCATGGCAGGAGCCATGTTTCAAATTTTCGTTGGATTTGGAGGTGATTTGATATTTTATTCAAAAAGAGAGATAGGGCACTGTGCATAGGGACCAAAGTGCAAATACCCAAAGTTCTGGGGGTCCAGGTGCAATTAACCCAGCAAATCACGCGCCAAGCACGTGCCTGGGGCACTCAGGGACCTATATGTAAGGAAAATAAGTCCCGAGGACCTATTGGTAACACGTACCAAAAGTCCAAGGGGCTCAGTTGCAAATAACCCAAAAAAAATAACGCACATGCGTAAAACAACCACGCACAGGGGTATAAATGCAATTAACTAAAACCTTTCATTCATTCATAAACAACCAGAACTACAAGGGCATAGACTGCAAATACACCAAAGTAACACGTGACGAAGCACGTGGCTCACAACAGGCAGGGGTATATATGCAATTACACTAAAGCTCAGGGTCCTCAATGCAATTAAACCTAAAACTAAACAACGTAATTAAATATTTACAGGACTCAAACGAAATAAAACGAAGATAAGGGCCTAAGGGTAAATTACCCTTTATTAAGCGGGGACTCTAGATGCGCTCCACGTGGCTGATCGGAAGGCTGGGACTTGTGGGCGCTCCGGATCGTCCCTTCTCTGATCGAACGCTGCAGGATGCTCCAGGGATGGACGGCCAAGATCTGAACTGGAGCGAGACGGGGGCGATCGACGGCGGCTGGAGGTCCTGGATGAACAGGCGGCCGGCGAAGTTCTCCGGCCTCGTGAAAGCATCTCCGACCTCCTCTGCTGCTCCTGAATATCGGAGGAGCTCCGACGTGAAGGTGCGCAGCAGCTGATGGTCTCCGATGCCCCAACCGAGCTCGGTGGAGCTCCGACGAGGGTGGCGGAGCTGAAGCTCCTGGTCTGAATGTCGAGAGACCTCAGATGGCCTCTTCTGGACCTGCAAAACCACTCAGGAGATTCACGGGTCGAGGGCAAAGTGCCTCGACCCAGTTAGGCGTAGTGGGGATGGTCGGTGCGTCGGGACGGCGGGCTCCGGCGAAGGGGGAGGACGATGGAGCCCGGTTCCCAGCTCCTGTGCGAGCTGGGTTGCGTGAGTGGGTGGAGAACTTGCGGCGGAGGAAGGCGAAGATGTGGGTCGGGTCCGATGGTCGAATGATGGTCGGAACCGGGGTGAATCGAAGATATACGACGGCGAGGCGATTTGGGGGAAAATGGAAATCAGATGAAATGGCGAAGCTAAGAGGGTACCTGGGTGAAGGAATAGACTGTGGCGGAGCTGGGGAAGCTCCCGGTCGTCGCCTCAAGGGATGTCTCTGCCCGAGGCTCGAAGCTCGCCCAGGTGGCGGAGCTGCGGCGGGTGTATCGCCGGATCAGTGGGTTCCTCCTCCTCGCCTCGCTGCAACAGGCGGAGACGCTCGCTGTCACTCGTGCGGTCACTCTGGAGCTCACAGGGAAGAAGGGGAATGGCCAAAGATGTTGCGGGAAGGCGGCTGAGCTCCAGCTTTATATGGCTAGGGGTCCGAGAAGAAGGGGTCCGGGCAAGCTCAGGAGCGCGCGGATCCCGAGGGAGCGGCTCCGGCGAGGATGTCGGATGCAAGAAGAATGATTCGGACCCGGGGTTTGGCGGATTGGTGATCGGGTCGAGCGGAGAAAAATCGGGGAAAACGGGTCGGGCAAGGAGGACCCGGCTCTGGTGGTCCTGGGGGGAGAGTTGACCGGGGGTCAACAATCCCCCGTGGACCAATCAGAGGCCGCCAAGCAATGACTTTTTATTTAATTATTTTGGGTTAGAAAATGACCGAATTTTCAAAAACTTAAAACATGAAATATTTTTATTTTATTTTTTTTCTATTTTTGGTGATTTTTAATTAATTTTTGGAAATAAAAATAAGGTATTTACATTATATAGCTATATATAGGTATATATACAATATGTAGGCTTTAGATTTTTAATTTTTAATTATTATTTTTGTACAATTTTATTCCTATTTTATATTTTATTTATTTATAGTATAAAACAAGGAATAAAAAGGGTGTTTTTATTTTTTTTTTATTATTTATATACATAGGTAAAATAAATAGATATGTACATCTATATACATAGTATATGTACAATGTATTTTTGTATTTTTGATTTTTCTATTTTTATTTTGTTTTGATTTTGATTCTTTTTATTTTATTTATTCACAATATATAGCATAGAATATTTACAAAAAGTTTGGAAAATGACTTTATTTATTTACAAGGTTAAATAAATATATAGGCATGGTTTATGTACATGATGAAGGGGAGTATTTTTGATCTTTTTGATTTTAACTTTTTATTTTGTTTTTATATTTTTATAAATATTTACAAGTATCTACAAGCATATTTTTGGGTGAAGAAAATATATTTTTATTTATTTACACATGAGCCCCTATCTCCCTCTACTTTGGCTTTTATGCGGTCAGGCCCATGCTGAGCCCTCCCTTGGGTTAGGTTGCTCAATATTTATTCTAAATATTTCCCTCTTTTTTTTTTAATCTTTATTCTTTTATTTTTGCACAAAAACATGCTAATTATAGGTTTTTACACAATGCATGCTTTTGGTAATTATTTATATTTACATATATCTACATGCATTTGCAAAGGTTTTTGTAGCTAAAATATAAGAATAAAGAGTGATGAATGGGTATTCATCACCCCCCTATACTTAACTTTGCTAGTCCCTTAGCAAACACTTATTTGAAAAAGAAGTGAAAAAGAAAGAAAAAGAAAAAAGAAAAAGAGGATGTACATGGATCAAGGTTGATTATTAAACTTGCCTTCATTAAATTGGGGTATGGAGCTCGATCAGATCTTTGGATTATTAATGTGTCAGAACCTTATTTGGACTTAAGCTTAAAACCCAACAGCCTCTAAGTTCCACCAATCTATGGGCAAGACTCCTCAATAAACCAGATCAGAACAAGTCTACACACACAAACTCTAATGACCATGAATCTTTCCATGCAGTGTAAGTGATATGTGGCTCCCCACCACAGAAGTAACAAAGAAACAACCTCCCTCAACCTGGTAACTCTAATGCCTCGGTCTAGCAACTCTTTCCTCGAGAAGCGGGGTATTCCCTTCTACATTTAAATGAAGAGATTAATAATATTCAGTTGTTGTTGTTGACATGCTACAATTAATTTCAAACTCCTTGCCATAGCAATCTATTGCTAAAAGAGAGTACACTAACCACATAATCATGCCACGATTAATTTTAGTGAGCTTAAAAATTATATGCCTTGATATACTACCATCGCCAAACTAAATTGATTAGAGTAATTATTATGCCCATTAATAGTAGGCTTCAGATATGTTATCATAGTTGATAAGATTTCGATTTAGTAACCTTGTCACGGCTTAAAGATAACAAGTAAACATATAATAGTTGATATATCTATTTGTCCTTCACTTAATCCTTATATTCTATATAATATTATAATAAACAACAAGTGAACATATATTGTTACATAATATACATACTATTATATAATACTATGTATATTATATGATATTATTGATATATCAACTATTATATGCTCACTTGGTGTCTATTATATATAATATATAATAATTTAATATATATTATATATTATATATAATATATAATATAAAAGATGGATTAGGATTTCCAATTGCACTTCAGTACTCAAAGGGGATCGACCCACAATATGACCGAAGACTGTTTGAGAAATTTAGTTAATAAATTACAATACACTGAAAATGTAATTCTAAACTAAAATGACATGTTTATAATAGAAAATTGATTGCGATTAAAGACTACAATTAATGATGTTCGATGGCTAACATTTCAAGTATGTGCATTTAGAGACAATGATGAAAGACCAAGTTCAAGTAATTGTGGAAATTGTATCGAGCTAATCAAATTAGTTGCATCTTATATCGAAGAGAAGATAAGTTTATCTTGAAAAATGCACCAAAAATGCCAAATACACATCTCTTAATGTACAAAAAAAATTCTTTATGTTATGCCCAACAAGGTTAGAAATGCTATTGTAGAAGAGATTAGAGATGCCGCATTTTGCATGATAATTAATGAAGCTAGAGTTGAATAAAAAAAGGGAACAAATGGCAATTGTTCTTAGATTTATAGATCGAAATGGTATCTGCCAACACTATATTGTCGCTAATACGTGCAACACAAATGTCTTTTACAACTGTCACAATATTCGACCGTTGAATATTTTGGATGCCATAAGTATTAGAGCCTTCCTTGAGTTCAAATCTATCAACTAGGTTCAAATCAATGACAAGCTCAAGCAGTCGTCGGAGCCCTGCATGGGTGGGCTTTGTGTAAGTTCAGCAGTGCCTCCCACGAGAAATAATAATTCTGCAGCGATCGTAGCGGTGCCCTCTATGATGAATGAGACGGTGCACACTAATGTAGTGCAGCTTTAGCGCATCTTTGTTGAAGTAACCCGACGTGCCCGTGCAAATGATACAATTCTATAGTCCATGTACATATCGAGAAATAAATTACATTACCTAATCTAGCAAATAAAAAAATATTGTTTTGATATAGAGTTTAAGGAGAAATGATACGTATGTGGCGCATCCCTGGTTACCTGTTGCAAATTTACAAAAAAGACTAAAAATAGAAACCATTTAAATGAAGAGATTAATAATATTCAGTTGTTGTTGTTGACATGCTACGATTAATTTCAAACTCCTTGCCATAACAATCTATTGCTAAAAAAAAGTACACTACCCACATAATCATGCCACGATTAATTTTAGCGAGCTTAAAAATTATAGGCCTTGATATACTACCGTCGCCTAACTAAATTGATTAGAGTAATTATTATGCCCATTAATAGTAGGCTACAGATATGTTGTCGTAGTTGATAAGATTTCAATTTAGTAACCTTATTGTGGCTTAAAGATAACAAGTGAACATATAATAGTTGATATATCTATATGTCCTTCACTTAATCCTTATATTATATATAATATTATAAAGATAACAAGTGAATATATACTATTATATAATATACATGCTATTATATAATAATATGTATAATTGTATTGGTATTTCAACTATTATATATTCATTATCTATATAATATATAATATATAATATAAATGATGGGTTAGGATTAAATCCCCTCAGGTGTTTTAAATGAAATTTGAATGACAACATGTTGTCACTTTAATGGACTAAATCCCCTCCGGTGTTTTAGTAAAATACCTTACACAATTAAAAAATCTGACTCCTTTGCTAGCATTCTTTGATCAACTGGTTGTTTGTCTTTCACAATCTATCTCCTCACCGACAAACAATTTATTGTAGTTAGAGTACATGATCATTGCAAACCATATAAATAATGTTCATCATATCCATTATCTTTATCTCTTACTTGATCCGTTAAGGATGTAGGTACTCCAAGTATATAGGAGTCCATAAAATCAAGAACTCCAGGTGCAACTTGAAGAGCATCTATCGACCTTCTTCAACCAGTGGAGCCTTTTTAATGAATAACTTCATTGTTTGTCCCTACAAATTGTAGATCTACATAATACCAATATTCTTTTTGTAAAATCCACACAATTAATAGGAAAGTACAAACAAACATGAAGTTTTGTCCTATTCACAGACCCAATGGACTTACGTGATATCAGTACACAGCTTCCCAACAAGCATACATTGGTCCAAGCAAACTATAAAATATTCGTAAAAATGTGATATCACATAAATCTTTCATAAAGACAACATGCATCTATTGGAAGGAAATTATAAAATATTGATAAAAAATCTAGAGTACCTTAGGTTACCGATGGATACAGCTTGACTGTGAGAAAAGCTAGAAGAGGGAGATGACGGATGGTTTGTTGGAAAATATACTTGAAATGATGGGGTATCGTAAAGGAGAAAGTTCGTTGGACGAGACACGGTGTGTTCAAAATGTACTTGAAATGATGACTCCAGACACAACTTGGCTATAAGCATGTGATTGCCCAACATGCACCCTTCACGTTTGATACTGGTTAATATGTGCCTTCATCCTAACAGTATTTGACAATTCCAAAAATACCCCGAGGCATAAATTCATTTTATTTCAACTTTTACTTTAATTGCACTGACACACTTGTTTTTATCAGGTGTTTGAGCATTGAAATTTCATCATTTTCAAAAACTAAAAATAGTAGTTTGTTGAGCATTTTATTCTCTATCAAATGGATTTTGATTGGTTTTTTTATGATGAAGGATGAATTATTAAGATTGAATTAGCTTAAATTATAATATTTTACCCACTTTATACTAGCTAATTCGTAGAAATTCAACTCTTGCTGAAAAGATTCTATAAAAATATGGCTAGTTTATTTTTGTATCCTCTACGTTATGTTCAAAAATCAATTCATATCATTTTATCATGTGCTCTAGAATAATTATTGAGTTATTTTGGAAAATTAATTCCTAGTTAATTCTCTGTTCAGAATTTTGTAGAATTTTAAATTATTCTGGGATTCTAATTTCTTTATCCTCATTTAAAATACCATATATATAGCAAAAATAAAATAAAAATATTAGCATGCACATTTTATTTTAATTTATTATTTGACCAAGTTTTATTTATTTTGAATTGGGTTTGCATAAATTTTTTTCATAAACCCAACAATTTATATGCTTTACCTCTATTCATTTTAATTCAAGAAAATACAAAAAAATGTGTTTCGTGTAGTATCTAATATCTTATTTACAAAAATTACCTTTTCTCCAAAATACGATCTTTATATATTTTCTAGATATTTAGATGCATAAGTTCGCTTCACCATAAGCTTCTTTAGAAGGTTGAGGATGCACTAATATAAGATAGGGTTTTATTGCTCTATTTCATCCATACCTTATAGAGAATATTGAATTTGTTAAAATCTACCAGAGACTACATTTAAATATCACCTAATCACCGAAGTTGTAGGATTTTTATTGGTTGAGTCGTCTTGAGGTGATTGTTGATGATGTTGAACACAAATCAACAATTTCATTGTCCTCGTTGTAGTGATTTTCATTACAATATATGCACAAGGGATGTCATATGTATTGTTAATTGGGTAAATTACAATTTAAGTCCCCATCTATAGGCCTGATCTCAGAATGAGTCCCTATCTTTAAATTGTAATGATTCGGATCTCAGGATTGTTTAGGAAACACCAATTTTGGGGTTCATGACGAAAATGCCCTTGTTGGGAAGGGAATGGTGGTTGGGTTCCAACTTTTAAACAATGGCATATTCATCATCAGCCCCAACAAGTTCATTACTTAAAAAACCCTGGGACCCGAGTCGTTACAATTTAAAGATGGAGACCCATTCTGGGATCAGACCCATAGATGTGGACCCAAATTGTAATTTACCCTTGTTAATTATTGTAGCTATGCCTGGATTAAATATACAATGTATTGTCCATTGTTTATCAGAATAAACTGGAGCGTTATTGGGGATGAAAACGAATCAGATACGGATCAGATATACCTACTTTCATATCCATATTCGTTTCTTCTCTATCGAATATGAATACAGATACTGATATGATTCAGATATACACTAAGGAAACCATATCCTTAAAAATACAGATATAATCCAAATCGGATATTTATCGAATCCGAATACAGATCGAATAAAGAGCTGACCTGAATATTGATCAAATAAAGATCTAATCCTAAAATGAATCGAATAAAAAGTGGAATTTAAATATGGATCCATTAAACATGAAATCCGAATTCACATCGAATAAAGATCACATACGAATACAAATTGAATTTTTATCGATATTCATAATGATTTTAAAATGATAATGAAATATAAATAAGTTGCTTCATGACAAAAGGGAATATCGAGGTGACCTGCATTCTTGACCGAAAGCAAAAAGAGGGATATGATTTCGTAAGTTTTGTTCGTTCCCATTCCCAAACAAATAGAAATTTATTAATATCATTAATATATCGTATATATGATATATAATACTAATATAAAAAAAACATGATTGTAGTTTATATTATATTAACTAATATATAAAATAAAATTAAATATTGTATTTGGATATCCGGATCCAGATCCGGATATTCAAGCCATTACCGTATCCGTATCCAGAAAAATTTTATTATCCATATCCATATTCAGTCTGTATCTGATTAATATTCAGATACGGATATCCGTATCCGATTAATATTCGGATACAAATATCTGTATCCGATAATTTTTCGAATATGATAAGCGGGCGTATCCTTTTCATCCCTAAGCGTTGTTAATGAAACAAACAAATGAAAAGTGATAATTAAAATAGGAAACACACTCTAATTTTTTTGGATTTTTTCACTTGCTACCTTTCTAACATCTACTATATCAGTTATGCCCATTCCTTTTTTATTATCAATTGTATCCTTAAATTCTTACAACATTTATGACTCTCCCTTCCATAACTGAATTTTTTAGAAGTCAAGACACATCAGTCAGAATAGAATAAGCTTCCATCAAGTACAACAGGAGATAAATATCATGGATCCCACCTAGTCGAAGTAATATGAGCAGTTGCTTTTAGAATCTAGTTCATTGGATCATATGAACACAAAGTGTCTGCTCTTTTTATTTATAGCATGGTCACATTGTGTGTGAATGTGTACGTGTGTGTGCAAATGGTATATTCGTTGCGATATATGGATGACTTGTTTGTAGATGTATTAGTTATTTTGTATTAATTATTACTTTTTTAAAATTTAACAATGATAAACTACGATTAGAAAGAAAAATTAATGAATACAACAATCCTTCTGAATTTATAGAATCAAGTAATTTTTAAGAATATCAAATAAGATGTACACTGACTTCTATTTAAAATTTTATAAGTAGAGATATTATGTTCCTCGCCAATAAAACGTTCAAAATTTTTTTTAAAATGGTGAAACGTTCGTCAGGAACTATATTACGCCGTTGCTGCGACAATTTGAGAAATTTGGGGCAAGAGAAATCACTGCTGAGCTTCATCTCGCTTCTCTTCTGCCACTATTATTACACGAACCATTATGCAAGCGGTGCGTATTCTTGGAAATTAACAATGATTCCGGGTTTTTGCACTTCTCGAGTCCAATCAGAACTTCACATTTTTCTTTCTTTCACTCTTTCAACTCTTGTTTGTTTCTGACCTAAGGGTCTTTTGTAATGTTTTTATTTATTAATACATAGAAAATATTCCCTGCCAAAAAACACGAGCATCAATAAATATAGTCCAGTGTATTTATTTAACCTGAGGAATAAGGTACGGTAGTCATGCACGGGTTTTTAGTTTGTGAATAAAGCAAAAAGTACTTGGTGATCGTATATTGTAAAAAATGAAGGGGATATGCAATATTATAAAATTTCTCTTGCTTCGGGCATTAATAAATACTAGTGTGTAGACCCATTCGTTGCAATTGAAGGAATGCTTAAGAAGAGAAATAGTATAGGATTTTTGTTCAAGAAATAAAGATAAATTCTATTACTCGTGAAAGTAATACTCAAGAGAATCATCTTGTTGTCATTACTTTTTAAATTACAAAATATACTATAATTCGAATTTTACGTACTTCTATATAGGAAATTCTGATTTTTGAACATTATTATAGATCTTTTGAAGCTCTTTCATTCCACATATTAAAGACATTTATCAGAGAGATACAACGAAGTATTTGTGAATTTTTTAGTATAACATTTATCGAAGTTTATTCATTCCATATTAAATTTATCATCCACTTATGTTTAGTCCCATATGGATGAGCGGTGAGACTATGGTCTGTCTGTGGGGCTATATAAGGAGATCCACACCCCGTGTACTCATGGAGAAATTCAATAGAAACATATGGTACTTTGAGACTGATAACTGCAGAGATCGACCAGGGTTAAGTTATTAATTACGCGGTCATTGTGACCCTAATCAATCAAGCGATCAATCGAGAAAATAAACCACTAATGAATCAAACATTCAAATTGAGCGATTTTGCTACTTTTTCCTGGTATAACGATCAGGATCGAACTCAAGGAGAACAATTATACACTAAATAGTTGCTCTCAAAAATCAAAATATTTTATTAATTTTCAATGGTTTTTAATTTTTTAAAATTTTAATTTTTCAATGTGAGAATATGCACAACTAGGTAAAAACACACACAAGCACTCTTTTTGTACATTTCAAAAGTATACAAAATGCTCAGAAAAATAAAATAAAAATATTTTTAGATTTTATATATCGTAAAGTGTTTTTTTTGGGAATTTTTATCTATTTGTAAGATGTTTTTGTGATTTTCTAAAAATCTAATAGTGATAAAAACAACCAACAGTGCATAGCTGGGAATATTTTATAATTTAAAAAATAAGTAAAAGCTCAAAATTCCAGGGAGTGATTTTTATGAAAAACTATAGATGAATATTTACGATTAGGAACTGAAATCATGATTTTTAGATTTTCTATTTTTATATACTTTTCTATGTTTTTATGTTTTTTACAAATATTTAGGTTGTCAAAAAGTATTTTTTTGACATAATTGATACTAAAGCTAAAAAATAATAAAATACAACTATAAAAATTTCTTGGATTATAAAATGCATGAAAATCAACAAGCAAAAATAACCATAAATAATACATGCAATCATGTATTACAAATAATTTTTTAGCAATTTTTGAGTTAGTTTGCTATTTATTACAATTAATAAAGGACAAGTAAATAAAAATAGTACACAGAGACCAAGCTATAATTATTTTCAGTTCCTGAACCTAAAAAACTAAACAATAAGAAATTATAGGGGCTAATGAATACCCATTCATCACTCTTTATTCTTTTATTTTAGCTACAAAACCTATGCAAAATACATGTATATTCTTGTAAATAGCAATAATTATCATCTTGCATGCATTGTGTAAATATGCATAATTAGCATGTTTTTGTGCATAAATAAAAGAATAAAGAAATAAAAGAAAATGAAGAAGATATTTAGAATAAATATTGAGTGATCTAATCCAAAGGGAGGGCTCAACATGGGCCTGACCACAAAAAGAACCAAGTAGAGAGAGATAGGGAAGCATATGTGTTTGTACATACACCTATGAATAAATAAAAAATATTTTCCTCTTAATAAATAATAAAAATTGGTGTTTATTTATGTGTATATATTTGAAAATATAGAATTAAAATAAAAATGGAAAAAATAAAAGAAGAAATAAAATTCCTTCATCATTGTACATAGACCATGTGTATAGGAATAACTTATCTATTTATTTCTCCTTATAAATAAATAATTAAAATCCCATAAAAATATGTACATATTCCATATTCCATAATGTAAATAAAAATAATAAAAATCATAAAAATAAAAGTAAAATAAAAAGAAATAAAATAAAATCAATTTCCAACCTTGTATATATACCATGTATATATGTATATAAAACTATTTATTTAACCCTTGTAAATAATTAATAAAAATAAAATAAAAATACCCTATTATTCCAAATTTTATTCCATAAATAAATAAAATATAAAATATGAATAAATTTTGTGAAAATAAACAAACAAAAATTAAAAATAAAAAATTCATATTGTATATACCTATATATAATAATACTACATTATAAATACCTTATTTTATTTCAAAAAATTAAATAAAAATCACTAAAAAATTATTTGAAAATAAATAAACATTTTTCATGTTTTGAGTTTTTCGAAAATAAGTCATTTATTATTTTTTATCGAATTTCCAAATAATTATTGATTGGCGCTCTCTGATTGGTCCACGGGGGATGTTGACCCCTGGTCAACTCCCCCCCGGACCATTTCCCCCGCGGATCTCGCATATGACCCGACTTCGCCTAATTTTTGAGCGATGATCCGACTACCTCCCACCTAAACCTCGGGCTCCGATCTTCCAGGAAACATCCGCGATTCACGCCCGACACCTGCCCTAGGGATCCGTGCATCACCGTGCTTCACCCGACCCATTCTTTGACGGATCTTCACAGGTATATAGCTGAACTCCGGTCGCCATTCCACTCCATCTTTGGCGCTGCTCCTTCGTCCCAGGACCTCCATTGTGCTCCCCAGAGTGACAGCTGAGCGAGTGTAGTGTCGAAGAGAGGAGAAGATGCATGTTGCCACTAATCCGGCGACGTCTGCCACCGTACGCCGCCGTGAGCTGTGCCCGAGCCTCGGGTTCCGACGACCCTTCGAGGCGACGACCCAGAGCTTCCTGAGCTGATCCCCAGTCGGCTCCCGTCATCAGGTAGACCCTATCACCTTCCTTTCGCCGTCCATTTCGATTTTCGACTTTTAGCTCTGCCAGCTCCGCCCTAGTGGTCGGAGCTCCGCCAGCCCCCTTACCCAAACCGATACCCTCACCGACTCATCGCCACCCTTCCTCCACGATCTGATCACCTCGGTTTTGGCTACCCGAGCCAGGATCGAGCTGGGCTCCTTCCGCCGCCTTCGCCGGAGCCCTCATCCACCCCCATGTCGCTTATTTCATCGTCTTTGCGAATAACCCCCGTCGGAGCACTCCTCCGAGCGAGACCTTTCTTCTGCAGGTAAATAAGGAATAGATACCCCCCTTGACCGAGCTTTCAGACCTTCGTCGGAGCTCCTCCAGGTCTCTCGTCCCTCGCCGGATGACCTGACCGTTGGATGCTCCATCGGAGGTGACCACTCGACGCGGACAACCATCGCGAGCAGGACCTGCTTCCCCGATCGTTCATCGGCTTGCTGGATCTCCTCCGGCGAGCTGGAGAACTTCATCTGGGAGGAGTTCTTCCTCATCCACCTCCAGCCATCGGATTCACCGGCCGCTCCAGATATCATCCTCGCCGTCCATCCTCCGCGGTGTCAGACCGTCAGATCATGGTCTGACGGACACACGCCGCCCACGTTCGCTCGATCGCCCCCACCGTTGGATCGTCCAGGCGTCTGCACCAGAGCTGCATATCAGTAGCCACTCCTGCCTCGACATCTGGCACCTCACGTGCCCCAGCACGTGCCTCGGCTGGATAATTGCACCCGCACCCCTGCAGTTTCTTATTGTTCTAGTTTAGCTTATTAAATAAACTTTAGCTCTTGGACATATTGCACTTAGGACCTTAATATTTTCTGGTATTTACATTTTTCGTCCCTACCTGTGTGATACACGTGCTTCGTCACGTGCTTTTTGGACAAATTACATTATATGGGATTGTAGTTTCTGTGTGTTATGGAATGAAATTTATTTTCTGATATTTGCGTCCATACCATGTGAATGATTTTATTCCACATGTGCTGAATTAGTTGGGTATTTTGCAACTTATTCCCTGGGCTTTTAGCACGTGTTGCTATTAAGCCCATGGAATTAAGTTTTCTTACATCTAGGTCCCTCCGTGTCCAGTACACGTGCAGCGCGCGTGCGTTCTTGGAGTTTTTGCACGAGGGACCCCACACTTTCTAGTTTTGTTACTTTTAAGCCCCTGCAAATACTTTTTATTACGTATAGGTCCCTGTGCACTATGAGACCTTATGCTAATTAAATAAAAAATCAAATTAGGTCCAAATTGTGTGAAAATTAGGTACGTGGTTCCTGCCACTATGTACAATTTTCACCAAAAATTTGGACATTTTTGAGATGTTTTGGTATTTTTCAAAATTCAAAAATCGTTGTTTTCGTGTCTGTCCATATTAGAAAATCATAAAAAATATAAAAACTCTTTTAAAAATTCTAAAAAAATTAGATTTTGTTGGTTTTGTTGTGTTTGATTTTCTTTGCATTTTTTGTTATTTTTGGACTTATAAAAACCTTAAAAATTTAAAAACACTCAAAAACTTATAAAAATTCTAAAAAAATTTAAAAAATCCAAAAAAATACAAATTTTTTTCTGAATTTTCTTTGTTATTTTCCTTTCTCATAAAAATTACCTTCAGGCTTTTACAGATCAATTTGATATTTTAAATTGATCTTTCAAGCCTGACTGGACATTTTGCTTGTAATTTTGCCTTCTTTGATTTTTAAAAAATTCCTTAAAAATCATAAAAAATCTAAAAAATTCATCAAAAATAGTAAAAAACCTATAAAACATAAAAATATTTTTATTTGAATTTTTGGAGCTTTTTAGAGTGTTTAAATAATTTGTTGATTGTGCTTGTTTTTGTCTTTTTATTATTTTCTTTTATTAATAAAAATCCAAAAAAATATAAAAATATTTAAAAACCACCAAAATATTTGTTTTTATTTTATTTTGTTCCCTGACTACTTCGTAGGCCGCAAGGCCAATTCGTGCTCCGTGAGTCAGACCCTAGGTGCTGCATCAGGCTAATCTCATAGCCAGGGCCACTATTTTTGCTTTTATTGTTTTATCTTGTTGTTTGGTGGTCTGCTCTTCATTTTTCTTGATCGACCGGATTTCTCTATTCAGATCACAATGACTCTGACTACTTATAGCAGATCCAAATAGTGAGATTATCAGTTCATCAGGGGCTCAGATGCAATTTATCCATGAAATACATGCGCAACACGTGACACTGTACACATAAAGGGATAAATGCAAATCCTAAAGACCTTAACTTCATTCCGTAACTAGTTCAAAATATAGGATTAAAGATACAAATATACCCAAAACACACATGAAGCTACACGTGAGCTCAGTTAAGATGGACTAAAAAGCAACGATAAAAACTACATGGTCCTTTTTGTAAAGGTTTTTAACTACTAATTATTTTTATTGGTCTAGAACGAAATAAACAAACGTGCTGGATGAAAGGGAAATATACCCTTGCGGTACGTGACATGCGTGTGGGGTGGCTGACGATTTTCATGAGTCTCTCCAATGATATCTAATGGTTCATAGAATGTTGTGGACGTGCTCGTTAGATCTGACATGCCAGTACTGATCCAACGATGCTGCAAGGTTGCTCTATCATGTGACGTGGATGGGGTTCAGCTCAAGGTTTTAAAACCCGAATCGGACATCAAATCGGGCATGTATTATTTTTTGATTTTTACGGACGGACTAATGGGACCGACCGGTCTAACTGGTGATGACATCAGCAATTCAAAGAAATCGGAAAAGATCGAACCATTATATTGTTAATTTGGTTCATATGGTTCAACCGGGTCGAACCGAGTTAGACCGGTATATCATAGAAATAAATTATCTTTCGAGGATTTGTTTACTCTTGTCCTTCCAAGTTTTTTCAATAACATTTATACCCTTATTTTTAGTAGAATTGCACGTGTCCTCTATATTTTTACAAAATTAATAGTAGTGGCCTTTTATTAGTACACTTGTGCTCCCATTTTATACCAACATAAGGATGATATTGTGATTTTTTAAGAAATATAGGAGCATAAGTGAAATTGCTTAAAAGTTAGGGGTATAAATGTTCTTAAAAAACTCAAAAGTGCATAATAATCATATTTCGTAATATATAATATATATGTGATGTAAAAAAGTGATAAATTTAAAATTATTTAAATTCTAATTGAGAAAAAGTATTGTTAGTTTATTGCTTCTCATAATAGGACTATGACAATATCTTCTTCGTTTGTTATAGTTATAAGTGGACAACCTCACACACAATGTGGGAACAGAAAGGCAATGTTCATATGGCACGGACAAGCGATAATGAGTCATTGGCACATGTGGAGGAGAAGAGATAAAGAGGTACTATACTATAGGTTAGAATGAGACTAGAATATGAATATTTCTGAAAAAAGTTTGTATTTTATTAATTTATTGGAAAATTTTTTTTATCAAAAAATGGGTGTCGATCTGATGGTTTGGTTCAATTGGTTCAATCGTGCTTAAGCGATTCAACCGGATTTTGACCGGTTTTTATTTTCTGAATAAAAACCGGGTGGTTGGACTGTTTTCCCTCTGGTTCTTGGTTTAACCGATTCAACCGGTCGGTTCGGTTTGGTTTTTAAAACCTTGGTTCAGCTTTGATTAGAGCGTCATGATCTGGTAGTATCTGATGGCTCTGATCAAACCTGGAGCTCCGTTTCCAGATCGGACGCCGAGAAAAAGGGCTGGAAGAACTGAAGCTTGGCAAACTTCAATTGGTCGTGGACGGCGATCCCCGGTTCCGATGAACTCGCGATCAAGTTTTGATGACATCCACCTGGGCAAGGTCAATCTCCATGACTTGCTTGGAGATGACGTGCCTCCACGATCCCGTTTGTGACCATAAAATAGCTCTTTTCCCAAGACAGAACGAGAACGACCTCACAACATTTCTGAAGAACTTGGTCTAGGTGCGCTAAACAATCATCAAAGGACTCACCATAGATCGAAAAATCATCCATAAAGATCTCGAAAAAATCACCAACCATGTCCGCAAAAATAGCAAGCATGCACCTCTGGAATGTAGCAGGGGCATTGTGAAGGATATGGAGAAATCCTCAAGCGCATCACGGAAGCGTGATCGTCGTATCGAATACGACGAAGAACGACTAGTCGTACTAGTTGTTCGGAGCAGCGGAATTTTAAAATTTTTAAACCGATGAAACCACATGATCCGAGAACCTTTCTCAAATCGTTTCATCTATAACCACATCAAGTATAATGCAATACCTCTTGAAGCGTGGTTGATCGAGTCTCTACGAAAAGAGACCTCCTGTCTCAAGTCCGATCGTCGGAGTAACGGCTTGCGAGCGCGGAGATGAGTCGCGGTGTCCTCGCAATCCAAGTTGATCCAAGCGCGGTTGCTCCTGATCTCGTCGCACGAGATCAAACGTCTCCTTCGTGAGTGAAGCACTCCAAGAAGACAAAGAACCGCAGAGAGTCGAAGCGGCAGCACGATGGCGCGGGCGACGACGTTTCTCTCCACCAAGGTGGACGGCCACCAAGAAGAGAGGGAGAGAGGGCTGTCGTGTATATGAGAAAGAGAGAGAGAGAGAGAGTTTTTTGTGCTACAATAGCATGTGTTAAGAGAGAGCCAAGAATGCCTCTCTATTTATAGGGTTTTGGGATCCATGGATCTCAATCCATGGGACACATAAAATCAATGGATGAGATTGATTTATGTTCATCCAATGGCTGAGATTGTTGTTGTCAAAAGCAACAAATTTAGGTCAAAATATATTTGATAAAATCAAATATAATTTGCTCCTAAATTAACCCAACAAATAAGGAGAGAAGACACATGGAGATTTCATCTCCATGTGCCTTCCATGTAGGCGCACACCCACTCCAATTAGGAGTGGTGTGCCGTCCACCATGGATTGCATGGAGATTGTAATCTCCATGTAATCTCTCTCTTATTTATTTGCAACAAAATAATTTGGGTTTTATTTCTCAAAAAATAATTCACAATTATCTTTGAGAATATTGCAATCTTGCCATGGAAAAATTGTGAATCATATTCACAACCCAAAACAACATGTAATTCATATTGTTAATTAATTACACAATGTGTATCCAATACACATCATAATTAATCAACACATATAAATTATAAGTAACTCTCTCTAATACATTATAAATCACATTTATAATATATCATGAATAATTGGATATCTCTATCCACATTATTCTTATCCAAACTAATTAAATCACATTTAATCATATTGGATAATTTCTCATACATCATGATAATTAAAACACTTTTAATTATCAAATTTTCTTTGCTTAGATCTTATGGAATTGTTCTTAAACCATTTAAGAATAATGCTATTTCTCCTCAGATACTTGGAGATAAGGACAGGGCGATTGTATTGTTCCACGTATAGTGACTTGGATGTTGAGATCATATCTCAACTCCAGATCCTATGGACCTCCCACTGATGCTTGATCAAATCAAGACCGTAGACTTAATCTTCTCATTGCATCTGAATCTTATTCAGACCAATGTCCAGTTCATGGACTAAGATTAGGTCACTTCTCTAATGAGAGGAGTCACTAAAATCCAATCCTGTTTCATCACTCCCTCGGAATGGAAGCGTCATGGTTATACAATCGTATATGATCAAATCACCCTTCAGGTATTCCTAATACCTGTACATCCTACATACTGGAAGACTCATGATCATCCTGAAGATAAAGATCACTTTTACACTGTCATCTTCAGGGTTAGATCATTAAGTTTCTCAATCTTGGTCATCGGGATTTGGTATAGATCATATGCTTTCACAAAGCATATATCTTACCTTCAAATTCATGTCATGCTTCCAAAGCACGACGACCATGCATGGAATTTGTTTAGTCCCAATACCTCATGAGTGAGCTCATGTCACCCGGTTCACAAGTGAACCTGTATGATCCCTTTGAGAGATCGTATTACTCATATGTCCTTACATGCAAACCAGCTCGCCGGTATATAGACCTTGATTAGGTCATCAACCTATTGGTCTGCCAAATGTACATACTCAGACATATAGTAATACATCTGTCTCTAGTCAGAGGATGCATGCCTAAGTCGTGACAGTATTCAACGTAGGTCTTTGGTTATCTCGATCTCGTCAAGTCAACCCTATTGACTTAACTAACCTGACACCTCTGAATCATTATTCCCATGCAGAGGACCTGCATCAAGAGGTCAGTCAGATATCAGTCATATGAGATAGGATTGCCATCTCCCACTCAGACTGGAGATCATCACTTAATGATCATTTGATGATGCTTGATGAGTCCTCTATCTAACTCCTTAGATATTCATCCAAGCATCAGCCTCTATGATCCATCCAATGAATCAACAGCTGTATGATCATCAAGTTGGCCATGGTACATAACCCTTATTGTACAGAGGGACCCTATAGTGCATTCATTCATTAATCTCAGAAAGGGGAGTGAAAAATAAACAATAACTTTTATTGATAATTTATTCATTACAATAACATTTATTGTAGAAATGGTTCGCCCGGGGCTCACATTGCTAACAATCTCCCACTAGCCCTCAGAACCATTCAGGTACAATCTTTAAACCCATACTCATTACATGCTGGTCAAAAACCTTCTGTGTCAGAGGTTTGGTAAGAGGATCAGCAACGTTGTCGGCAGAGGCCACCTTGGTGATGATGATGTCACCACGCTTTTGTATCTCCCGAATGATGTGGTATTTCCTTTCCACGTGCTTGCTCTTTTGATGCCATCTAGGTTCCTTTGCCTGGGCAATGGCTCCCGTGTTATCGCAGAGTAACGGGATGGGAGTATCAGAGGAAACTACGCCAAGCTCCAGCACGAACTTGCGCAACCACACCGCCTCCTTCGCAGCATCCGATGCGGCAATGTATTCGGCTTCCGTTGTTGAATCTGCAGTAGTGTCCTGCTTCTTGCTTCTCCAGCTCACAGCACCACCATTCAATAAGAACACGAACCCCGATGTCGACTTTCGATCATCTACATCCGATTGGAAGTCAGAATCTGTATATCCTAAGACTTGGAGATCACCATCTCCATAGACCAAGATGTAATCTTGCGTCCGTCTTAGATATTTGAATATGTTCTTTACTGCATTCCAGTGTTGTTCTCCATAGCAGGATTGGTAACGACTTACCACTCCCACTGCATGGCAGATATCTGGCCTAGTGCACATCATGGCATACATTAAGCTTCCTACGGCTGATGCATAAGGACATCCAGCCATGGCCTTCTTTTCCTCAACACTTTGAGGAGCCATTCCTTTAGACAGGTGGATACCATGTCTTAAGGGTAGGAATCCTTTCTTTGAACTATCCATATGGAATCGTTCAAGAATCTTCTTAATGTATCCATATTGTGACAATCCCAAAATCCTCTTTTCTCGGTTTCTGAACAGCTTCAGGCCTAAGATATAAGAGGCTTCTCCAAGATCTTTCATCTCAAAGGTATGGGATAGCCAAATCTTTACACTGGTCATCATCCCTGTATCATTCCCAATGATAAGGATGTCATCTACATAAAGCACGATGAACACAACGGCGCTCCCACTAAGCTTCTTGTATACACAAGGTTCATCAGGATTTTGCACAAAATCATAACTCTTTATGGTTTCGTCAAATCTGATGTTCCAACTACGAGAAGCTTGCTTGAGCCCATAGATGGATTTCTTCAGCTTGCATACTTTACCATCCTCAGTCATGAAGCCCTGGGGCTGCTCCATGTAGATATCCTCCTCGAGGTATCCATTGAGGAAAGCCGTTTTGACGTCCATCTGCCAGATGTCGTAGTCAAGATATGCAGCTATAGCTAGCAATGTCCGGATGGATTTAAGCATAGCCACAGGAGAGAATGTCTCATCGTAGTCGATGCCTTCTCTCTGTGTGTAGCCCTTGGCTACGAGCCGTGCCTTGAAAGTCTCTACTTTCCCATCAGGTCCCCTCTTTCTTTTGAAGATCCATTTACACCCAATGGGTTTTACCCCTTTAGGTGGATCCTCTAGGGTCCATACACCATTCTTATGCATGGAGTCAATTTCTGACTTCATTGCTAGCATCCATCTATCCATGTCTTGATCCGTGAGTGCTTCATCAAATGAAGTAGGATCAATGTCAGTTTCACCTGACACATGGAATCCATACCTTTCAGGTGGTGCAACCACCCTCGAACTCCTTCGAAGAGGTATGGGTGTTTCATCTTTATTTATCTCTTCCGTTTCTGGTCTAGGAAGCTCAAAATCCTCAGGGGATTCAAAGAATTCCTCTACTTCATTGTTGTCTTGACCTTTATGGAAATCATTCTCCAGAAACTTCACATCTCTAGAAACAAAAATCTTTTGGGTCTCAGGGTCATAAAGTTGGTATCCAATCTTTAACATACCCAATGAAGTAGCACTCACGAGAGCGAGATTCTAGCTTACTTGCGTCTACGTTCTTCGCATAGACCAAGCAACCCCAAACCCTCAAGTGATTAACACTAGGTTTGGTTCCATACCATAGTTCATGAGGAGTCTTAGGCACGGATTTGCTAGAAATCTTATTCAGGATATATATTGCAGTCTCTACTGCATATCCCCAGAAACTAAGAGGTAAATTTGCTTTATTCATCATTGATCGGACCATGTCCATGATGGTCCTGTTGCGTCTTTCAGCAACACCATTTAGTTGGGGAGTTCCAGGAGGAGTGAGATTGGAAACAATTCCATTCTCCTTAAGGTATTCCTTGAATTCATCTGATAGGTACTCGCCACCTCGATCAGATCGAATCCGTTTAATCTTCCTAGCGGTTTGGTTCTCAACCAAAGCCTTGAATTCTTTGAACTTTTCAAAGGTTTCAGACTTATGACGTAGTAGGAAGATAAACCCGTATCGCGAATGGTCATCGATAAACGTCAAATAATATCGGTATCCATTTCGAGTCGCGGTACTGAAGGGACCACATACATCGGTATGTATTAGGTCAATAATACCTTCGCATCTCGTAACCTTGTTACGGAAAGGCGTCCTAGTCATTTTGCCTTGTATGCAATGTTTGCAAGTGGGCAGAGGTTGAACCTTTAGAAAATCTAGAGGTCCATCCTTTATCAATCTATTGATCCTATCAACAGACAAATGACCAAGCCTTTGATGCCATATCTCATTTGAGATATTTTTATCCTCTCTGGATCTTTTAGGGTTTTTATTAGTGGTTGTCACATTCATAATACATTTATCAATGCACAATTCATAGAGTCCTCCAGAAGTCAAAACACCATCCGCAATATATTTATCATAACGACTTATGACTAATTTATTACAGAAAAGGAAAGTATATCCGCTTCTAACAAGCTTAGATACAGATATCAAGTTCCTTCTGACTTCGGGTACATAAAGACATTCTTTAAGTATAAGGACTCTTCCACTAGATAATGATAGTCTACAAGTCCCGACAGCTACTGCTGCAACACTTGCATCAGATCCCATCTGGATGACTATCTCCCCTTCCTCAAGATTCCTAGTTTCCTGAAACAAATGCAACAAATTGCATACATGAACAGAAGCACCAGAATCTACAACCCAACTTCCTTCTCGTCCAACGAGAAAGCTAGTTTCAATGATGAAAGTAGATTTCATACCTGCTGGGGCTTTACCTTTGTCTGAGGACTTCAGGTAATCTGGGCAGTTACACTTCCAGTGCCCCGGCTTCTTGCAGTGATGACAGACGTCGGTTTTCTTCGACGCCATGAGAGTGGATGCATTGGAAGAAGAGGCAACACTTTGTCCCTTCTTCTTTCTCTTCTGGGCCGGGCCCTTCCGAGAACCATGCTTCCGACCGCGCTTCCCTTTGACCTGTGCAACCATTGCACTACCACTGGGACCATCCTTCTTCATTACGTCCTCTGCAGACTTTAATGAAGCAAGGAGAGCAGCATTTGTCAATTCCAACTTGTTCATGTGGAATGACACTACAAAGTTATTAAAAGACTTGGGCAATGACAGCAGAATGAAGTCAGCTTGCATGTCTGCATCCATCGTTGCCCCAAGAGTCTCCAGCTCCGACAAGTACCCAAACATTTTGAGTACATGTTCACGGACCGAAGTCCCTTCCTGCATTCTACAACGAATGAGGTCTTTCATAACATTGTACTGCTGAGTGCGGTTAATGTCACCAAACATATCTTTAAGATTCTGCATTATTTCCTGACAGGTATTCATCTCCACATGTTGCTTCTGCAGGACATTGGAGAGAGAACCTAGGATATAGCACCTAGCCAAGACATGATCTTCATCATACTTGTCATTAAATGCTTTTTCTTCCTTGGACTTAGGGTTCTCAAGCTTGTCCTCGGATAGCACATAACTAATGCGCTCAGCAGAGAGAGCAAGCTCCAAATTTCGGATCCAATCCGAGTAATTCGGGCCGGTCAATTGGTTGACCTCAAGAAGCCTACTAAGTGGGTTCAAAGACTTCATTTTCTGAAATTAAGAATGCACTATATTAGAATATAGAAATATATATTCAAATTTATGATGTTTGATTAAGGTATTTTAAATCAAATTATTCTTGCATTGTCGACTTTGAAAGTTCATTCCCTTAATCACTTTCAAAGTAAGAGATATACTTACCGCTATATCTCTAGCAAGAATTGGGATCTCCTCTTTATCATTGTCACATCCCAATAATATGAGAATCTGTGACTCCAATAAAGAAAAGCAGGAACTCATTCCATTTTACAAGTCCAACTTGCAATTTCCCAATTCGGTCTTTAACACCCGAGCCCACCACCCCTAAGGCGATGTTGATCCGTTGTTAATTGAACCAACCGTCAACAGGAATAGTACTCGCTATGCGCAATCCAATATCGCCCCAATAATATGAGGATCCGATATTGGGGTCACTACGCATACGGCCTTACTCTTTCGAGAAGCAAAGAGCCCGATCCAGATGCGCTTGCACACGAGAGCTGTCACTTCGGACAGACGTCTCCCATATGCAATCCCTGGCGACGAAACTCTTCGCCTTGACGGGAGACCATGGATGTCACTTATGTGATCCTCCATCTTCATATTCAAATTTTAATTAATTATCGTGAATCACATTCACATAATTAATTCTTCCAAGGAAATTAATAACTCTAATCATATCAGAGTATTTCAATTGGACATAATCAATTTAATCATATTAAATTAATTATCAATCCAATTCAAACAATCAAACTTGATTATTTTACTTGAATACATATATGGTAATATCTCAAAATACGTATTAATTCAAATTTTAATAATTAGAAAAATACATCTTAATCCCTCGGACATTATCCCGGCCCTACCCGTTGTCATGGCCAGTACCGACGAGAGTGGGACGGACCACATACGTTGCAACCCGCAACCCCAATGCTCTCCGACTAGGCACCATATCCGCCTCGGGAAAGGATAATGCCAAATTGATTAATTTGTACTTGAGATGATCATCGGTTTTTCAACCGAAATTGTACCATATAGTAATAATCAAAACATTTTTGATTATAAGGAAATTTGCTAGACAAATTCCCAAATCCTATTCAAGCATCAAGTTTGAAGATTGTTGTTTCCAATTTATGATTTAGATCACATCTTAATCAATTAATTGGTTGGGGCCATGTAAATTAGGCAAATAATCATGTCTCAATATTTCACAAATATTATTCAAGATTATTTCACGAAATTAACAATTAATTTCACTAATTGACAATCACTTGGTTCTAGATTAGGAATGCAATTTCAGTATAGACCCCTATTCACTAAAATTGGCATATCTCAATCAATTTAAATCCAAATTAAGCAAACTCAATTTTCATAGATTGCTAACTTGATTTACAACAGAACCTAAGTGGATTTGCACGCATTTCGAGGCAGATGATAACAGTAATTAACTCTTTAATCATGTTAAAATCTATTGTTCCCGCAACAGTGCATACATGTCCATTAAAACAACCATAATTAGAGCATACGAAATCCGATTTACGCAAACTCAGTTCCTATGGTTTCCTTATTTAATGGGGAACAAAATCCAAGTATTAAATTCGTGTTTAAACAATTTAAACAGTACCGAATTTATTTATTAAACAGATCTGCGAAATCAAATGCGATGAAAACTTTCGCGACCTAAACGAACCCAAGTCGTCCTCGGTTTTTCGAATCATATTCGAAACCGTCGACCTAAGGCTCTGATACCACTTGAAGGATATGGAGAAATCCTCAAGCGCATCACGGAAGCGTGATCGTCGTATCGAATACGACGAAGAACGACTAGTCGTACTAGTTGTTCGGAGCAGCGGAATTTTAAAATTTTTAAACCGATGAAACCACATGATCCGAGAACCTTTCTCAAATCGTTTCATCTATAACCACATCAAGTATAATGCAATACCTCTTGAAGCGTGGTTGATCGAGTCTCTACGAAAAGAGACCTCCTGTCTCAAGTCCGATCGTCGGAGTAACGGCTTGCGAGCGCGGAGATGAGTCGCGGTGTCCTCGCAATCCAAGTTGATCCAAGCGCGGTTGCTCCTGATCTCGTCGCACGAGATCAAACGTCTCCTTCGTGAGTGAAGCACTCCAAGAAGACAAAGAACCGCAGAGAGTCGAAGCGGCAGCACGATGGCGCGGGCGACGACGTTTCTCTCCACCAAGGTGGACGGCCACCAAGAAGAGAGGGAGAGAGGGCTGTCGTGTATATGAGAAAGAGAGAGAGAGAGTTTTTGTGCTACAATAGCATGTGTTAAGAGAGAGCCAAGAATGCCTCTCTATTTATAGGGTTTTGGGATCCATGGATCTCAATCCATGGGACACATAAAATCAATGGATGAGATTGATTTATGTTCATCCAATGGCTGAGATTGTTGTTGTCAAAAGCAACAAATTTAGGTCAAAATATATTTGATAAAATCAAATATAATTTGCTCCTAAATTAACCCAACAAATAAGGAGAGAAGACACATGGAGATTTCATCTCCATGTGCCTTCCATGTAGGCGCACACCCACTCCAATTAGGAGTGGTGTGCCGTCCACCATGGATTGCATGGAGATTGTAATCTCCATGTAATCTCTCTCTTATTTATTTGCAACAAAATAATTTGGGTTTTATTTCTCAAAAAATAATTCACAATTATCTTTGAGAATATTGCAATCTTGCCATGGAAAAATTGTGAATCATATTCACAACCCAAAACAACATGTAATTCATATTGTTAATTAATTACACAATGTGTATCCAATACACATCATAATTAATCAACACATATAAATTATAAGTAACTCTCTCTAAGACATTATAAATCACATTTATAATATATCATGAATAATTGGATATCTCTATCCACATTATTCTTATCCAAACTAATTAAATCACATTTAATCATATTGGATAATTTCTCATACATCATGATAATTAAATACTTTTAATTATCAAATTCTCTTTGCTTAGATCTTATGGAATTGTTCTTAAACCATTTAAGAACAATGCTATTTCTCCTCAGATACTTGGAGATAAGGACAGGGCGATTGTATTGTTCCACGTATAGTGACTTGGATGTTGAGATCATATCTCAACTCCAGATCCTATGGACCTCCCACTGATGCTTGATCAAATCAAGACCGTAGACTTAATCTTCTCATTGCATCTGAATCTTATTCAGACCAATGTCCAGTTCATGGACTAAGATTAGGTCACTTCTCTAATGAGAGGAGTCACTAAAATCCAATCCTGTTTCATCACTCCCTCGGAATGGAAGCGTCATGGTTATACAATCGTATATGATCAAATCACCCTTCAGGTATTCCTAATACCTGTACATCCTACATACTGGAAGACTCATGATCATCCTGAAGATAAAGATCACTTTTACACTGTCATCTTCAGGGTTAGATCATTAAGTTTCTCAATCTTGGTCATCGGGATTTGGTATAGATCATATGCTTTCACAAAGCATATATCTTACCTTCAAATTCATGTCATGCTTCCAAAGCACGACGACCATGCATGGAATTTGTTTAGTCCCAATACCTCATGAGTGAGCTCATGTCTCCCGGTTCACAAGTGAACCTGTATGATCCCTTTGAGAGATCGTATTACTCATATGTCCTTGCATGCAAACCAGCTCGCCGGTATATAGACCTTGATTAGGTCATCAACCTATTGGTCTGCCAAATGTACATACTCAGACATATAGTAATACATCTGTCTCTAGTCAGAGGATGCATGCCTAAGTCGTGACAGTATTCAACGTAGGTCTTTGGTTATCTCGATCTCGTCAAGTCAACCCTATTGACTTAACTAACCTGACACCTCTGAATCATTATTCCCATGCAGAGGACCTGCATCAAGAGGTCAGTCAGATATCAGTCATATGAGATAGGATTGCCATCTCCCACTCAGACTGGAGATCATCACTTAATGATCATTTGATGATGCTTGATGAGTCCTCTATCTAACTCCTTAGATATTCATCCAAGCATCAGCCTCTATGATCCATCCAATGAATCAACAGCTGTATGATCATCAAGTTGGCCATTGTACATAACCCTTATTGTACAGAGGGACCCTATAGTGCATTCATTCATTAATCTCAGAAAGGGGAGTGAAAAATAAACAATAACTTGTATTGATAATTTATTCATTACAATAACATTTATTGTAGAAATGGTTCGCCCGGGGCTCACATTGCTAACACATTGTACAATCCAAAGGGCATCCGTCTAAAAGCATACATGTCAAAAGGACATGTGAAGGTGGTTTTCTCCTGATCTTCAAGGGCAATAGTAACCTGATTGTATCTGGAATAATTGTTTAAGAAGCATAAGTATTCCTTCCCTGCCAACCATTTTATTACTTGGTCTATAAAAGGCAACGAGAAGTGGTCCTTCTTTGTTATGACGTTCAACTTTTTGTAATCCATACATACCCGGCATGACGTGATTACTCTCTTTAGAATCTCCTCTCCACTCTCGTTCTTAACCATCTGAATGTCCGTCTTTTTCGAGACCACATGTAATGGTCTAGTAACCCATTCAGAGTTGGAGATAGGATAAATAAAGCCGGTGTCACACCATTTCATGATCTCTTTCTTGATAACATCGCGTAAGATGAGATTCATCCTACGGTGAAACTCTCTAGAAGGTCTGCTTCGTGAAGTCATTCCGCGTCTATTGGGGTCCTCAGAATGGGAGATGAATGGTCGGATGGAGGTGGTGGTGCTCCACCACCTGGAGTTGCTCCTCCTGAGCAGTTGAAGCTCAAAAAGGGTTTCCTCGCACGTGCCTGAACCTGCGATGGTAGAGGGACTCGGAGTCTTTGCTCCGATCCAGTTTATTGCATATAAAAGCGCAAGGAAATGGCAGGGAAATGGGAGCTGGTTTCTGGTAAATCCATGATTCTCACTCTTTCTTTTATTTTATCCTTTTTTCTTGGCAAAACATCATGTGATTACTTGTAAATGCAACAACTTAGCAATTTTCATGTGTGAGTTAATATTGCATATTTAGCATGCATTTTTGGTAAAATAAAAGAATAAAGGAAAAGAACAAGAATGATTTATTTAGAATAAATATAGAGTGACCCAAACCCCAAGAGAAGGTCAAGCTTTGATCTGATCGCAAAATAAAATAAGTAGAGAGAGAGATATGACTCACTATGTAGTGCACATAGTACCTATACTTATACATATTATTTACATATTTATTTTTTATAAAATAAAATAAACTTATTATTTTTACACCCTTGTAGATACTTCTAGAAATAATATAATATAAAATAAAAATCAGAAAAATTAAATAAAAATAAAAAAACAAAATAAAATTCTCCATGCATTGTATAAAATACACTTTCATATACCCCATTTCCTATTTATTATATACCCTTAAATAATTTGTAAAAATAAAATAAAATTATTTTATACTCCTAAAATTATGTTGTAAATAAATACAATATAAAATAAGGATATTTATGTAAAAATAATAAAATAAAAATACTTGTACATAATACATAGGTACATTGTACCTGTATATAATACTATATATTGTATATACATTCATTTATTTTCATAAAAAATTTAAAATAACAGAAAAATTGTCTGAAAAATGATAAACATTTTTTATTTTATACATTTTATGAATTCATTTGCTTTTTTAATTGCATTTTTAATTATTTTGTAAATTTTGATTTTCTGATTAGTCCAGGGACTTTGTTGACTCCGGTCAACGCATCCTTCCTGGTCTGGTCAGGTCGGGTCGCCCACCTTCTCGTCGGTCTCTTTTCTCCCAATTTTCCTGCTTGACTCCGACCACCTATGGCTCCGATTCTTCGCATGATCCTCCTCATAGGATCCGTGACCTTCACAGATTCGTAATAAGGTGCAGATCTTCCTAGGGTTACGCGCTCTCGCTCGATCATTCTAGACCCCTGGGAACCCTATTTAACAATTTCTTCCGCCTCCACAAAGTGGTAGCTCATCCCTCGCACCCCATTTCTTCACTAGCCACCTTCAGTGAAGTGACAACCACTCAAGGCACCACTTAGGATCCTTAGGGAGGGGAGGCTTGTAGCTCGACGTGGCCGGAAACCTCCACCGCGTGCAACCTCTCTCGCCCGCCACACCAGATCGAGTCCATCACCCCGACGTTCATCTCCGCCTGGAGTCCGTGTTTCAGCTGGTAGCTTCAGATATTCACATTACCCTTCATATTTCATAGTCCATCAGAATATTTTCATTTTGCTCCGTCGCACGCACCTTAGCCCTGACCAAGCTAGCTGGAGCTCTGACACCCATCCTTATCCGCATAGATTGACTCCTAGATGCACACCCCATCTTCCCTCGCAATCTGATCATCTTAATGCTCATCCATCTAGGTGAGATTAGGCTCGAGTTTCCCTCTTTCATCCTTGGTGGAATCCCAAAGCTCCGTTCACCCTCGCTTCCCTGGTTATGTGCTCAATAAACATCACCGGAGCTTCGCCTCCGAGCAGTGTACCCTTTGTAGGAGCTGGTTCGCGTAGGAGACCCCTTTTGGCCCACCTGCTTCTCATGCAGAGCTGCTCCAGGTCCTCCTCCACTGCCACACCCATCCTACCATCACCATTACCATCGAAGCCCTCCACTGGAGGCAGGAACCTCTCACGACACTGCCTGACCCTTCAGACCTTCCATTGGGTTGGTGGATTGTCTCCCCTACTCGATTGAAGTTCGCCGGGGAGGAGTTCTTGTAGACCTCCTCCCCTCCGTTGGATGAACCCCATCTTCCAGATTCCATCTCAGCCGCCAACCGCAATAGCTTTTTAGCCGTTGGATCTGACGCCATCTGACACATCCGACCGCACGTCCCCGACATTCTCTGACCGTCAGATTTGCAGCAGCATGAGATCAATGTCGTACGCCAATGCTTTCTCTGAGCGTGCGCTACGTGTCTTGCAAGGGTATATTTCCATTTTACTCTCGTACATTTATGCTTTCCTGTTTAGTTAATTAAATAAAAGTTGTAGTTATGAACTTTTACAATTTAAACCTTTAGTTTTTGGATATTTGCATTTTAGTCCCCTTCAGCTTATAGCTTGTGTTGTCTCACGTGACTTTTGGGTTATTTGTGCTTTTAGCCCTGAACTTTCTATTTGTTATGAATTGAACGACATGTTTTAGTATTTTCACTTATTCCCCTATGACTCTCGATCACGTGTTGTGCGTGTGATTGCTTGGACTTTTTACAACTTCATCCCTATACTTTTTACCCGTGTTATTGTTAGGCCCAAAACTTTATTTTAATTACATGTAGGTCTATGTAAATTGTACCTAATTACATCTTGTATTTTGAACTTAATAATTATCAAATAATCCAAAAAATTATCTTAAAATTATCATCAACTCCTATATTGATATGTAATATTTAATACAATTTTTACGGGTTAGTTTCTTTACATTTATTGTTTTCTAAAATTCAAAAACCCCTAAAAGTGTCCTGTATATCTTAAAAATCCATAAAAATATGAAAATTGTCTTAAAAATTCAAAAAAATCTGTGCTTTTATTCTTGTGTGCTTTATCTACAATATCAATTTTGTTTAAAAATTACCTATAAAAACCATAGAAATTACAAAACACCTAAAAACTTATAAAAATCACATAAAATTCAAGAAAAAATCCAAAAATTCTCATTTCAGTCCTTGTTTGTAGGTTCGTATTTTCTCATAAAATTACTGTTTAGGATTTTAGGGAATTTTAATTACATTTATCTTACAATTTAATCTTGGCTATGCATTGTTTGCCTTCTTAGTTACTGTTTGATTTTTATAAAATTATAAAAACATTAAAAAAAATAAAAAGATTGTTGTGTTGCCTTGTTTTATATTTGTTGATTTTGCCTCCTTATTAAAAGTTAAAAGTTTGCAAAATTTAAAACACTTTAGAAGGTTGAGCATGCACTAATATAAGGTGGGCTTACATTGCTTTATTTCATTTATACCTTACAAAAAATATTGAATTTGTTGAAATCTACAAGAGACTTGATTTAGATATCACCTAATCACTGGAGTTGTAATTTTTTATTGGCAGAGTCGTTCATGGTGATTGATGATGATTATTTAGAGGTTTTGTGGCTTAACACATATCATCAATTTCATTGTCCTCGTTGCAATGATTTTTGTTACAATATATGTAAAAGGAATGTCATGTGTATTGTTAATTATTATATCTATGTCTAGATTAAATATACAATATATTATCTATTGTTTATCGGAATAAGGTGGAGCTGCACCATTCGCACAGGCGGGACAAAGTACTTGAGCAAAGATGCGCTAAAGCTGCACTGCATTCGTGGGCACAGTCTGATTCATCATAAAGGGCACTGCTACGATCGTTGAGGGAATTACTTCCCGCGGAGAGCACTCCTGAGCATACACAAAGCCCACCCATGCAGGGCTCCGGCGGCTGCGTGAGCTTTGTCATTGATGTGAACATGGCTGATAGATTTGAAATCATAGTACACATGGTTGTTTTTTATAATATTTTCCTGCACTGATTCTTTTGAACCCATGATATATAAATATATTAGATTTTCCACCATGTCTTATTCAATATTAGGCAGTAGACCCATCCAATGGACTTGAACCGCATATGTGATCACATTAAATGATATGTTCTCACCTGCACCACACCACCTTCCCTCATTTAGCAAATTCCGTTGGGGCAATGAAAGATTGACGGTAAATAAGAAATAAATTATAGGGAAAGGATATGGATCAATGCAAAAGGTAGAAGTAAAAGTTAAAACTTATTTTTAATAAGAACTTAAAATTTGTATACATAATATTTTAACTTTTATAAGAAGAGGGCTACAATGCTCACAACAAAGGAAGAAGAACTTACAACACTTAGAAGGAGGACTCTTGAGACTCTTATGGTGGTAGTGGATGTATTATGCTTCTTATTGTTGTTGTCAAAATGATGATTTCTTTGATGGTATTTATAGGCCATCCAAGAGGGTGGAGATCTTTTGGAAGATGGTACTGGAATCCTCTTCAATGCTCATTCTTTAGATAGAAATATCAAGATATTTTGATGTAAGGTAGCAAAATATCTAGATATTTTTGCACCTCTCTCTTTTTTAGAATATTCTTTAAATGAAACTTCTATGTGAATAGAGGATAGTAGGCTCACACGTTCTCATATGTATGAAGGATTGTAGACTCATGTGTACATAGGCTCATTGCAATAATAATACTTAATGGATAAAATTATATATTATATTTTCAATCCCACATCTTAATTTCTAATTTGCATTATCCTCATGAAGTATTGGAAGTTTTCTACTAAAAGTGTCTTTGAAAAGATATTTGCATTTTGATGGAAGTGATTTTCTTCGTGTCTTTAATTTCTTTCCTTTTCTTGATTTTCACAGTGGAAATGTAAGATGATAAAGCCTCCATGCATTGACATTCACGGCAATTATTATCGATGGTAATTGGTATTCATGACAAACGTGAGTAATGATACTACCAACTTTAGTAACGACAATTATTTAGTGACTTTTTGTTTTTAAGCTCAGAAGACATAAACGTCTAATATTGATTAACAAAACATCATTTTATCTTATTGTTAACAATATTTATATATCGTTTCCTGTTTTTGCTTTATAAATTTCGATGGTGCTCATGCTTTTGAGTTTTGATAATCGGATCATAGCATGGAACTTAATCGTAGTATAAAGGTTGCTTTATAAACATTGTATTCTTAATTACAACTATACTCGTAATTCGAAAACAATGATAATTATAGTGATAATTTGATGATCGAATTAAATACATTATCAAATTGCAATGATAATTTAAAGCGATAATATTACCAAATTATATCGATAATTTCATTTCTAATATAATGGTACTATTTCAATGACCATATGCAGGTTGGCCTCCTCATTTGCAATCATATGCCTGTACTTATATGATAACTCATGTTGATGTATTTACACCATGGAATCTATTGACACTTATTTAACATATGATATACATAGAGGGTTTGATCATGTGAAAGTCAAAAACTGTGAGAGCATGAGAACAATTAGTCTGAACCACTAGATTATGTTCATCTCTCTTATCCTCCAATCAATTAGGAGAGAAACGAGAGAATCTAGTGGTCTAGACTCGCTGGTCTCATGCTCCCACAGTTTTTGGCTCTTACAGGATCAACCATATATATATATATATGGAATATATGCATATATACACACACACACACACACACACACACTAATTTAAATAAGTATAACCAATGTAATCTGATAATTTATCTATATTGAAGATCTTATATTTAGAATAGGAAACACATTCTAAATCTTTTGGGTTTTTTCACTTGTTTCCTTTTTAACATCGATTGTATCAGTTATGTTCATTCCTTTTTTATTATCAATTGTATCCTTGATATCTTACAAAATTCATGATTCACCCTTCCATTTAGAATGGTATATTCGTTATGGATGACTTATTTGCATATGTATAGTTAAATTTTATATTAATTATTACTTTTTCAAATTTTAATTATGATAAACTACGATTAAAAAGAAAAAGTAATGAATACAACAACCCTTTGAATTTATGGAATCAAGTAATTTTAAGAATATCAAACAAGTTGTACATAGACTTTTATTTAAAATTTTATAAGTAGAGATATTGTTTTCCTCACCCATAAAACGTCCAATTTAAAAAAAACTATGGTGAAACTACTTATGTTCGTCACGAGCTATATTGCATCGTTGCTGCCACAATTTGGGAAATTTGAGGCAAGAAAAATCACTGCTGAGCTTCATCTCACTCCTTTTCTGCCACCATTATTACACAAACCATTATGCAATCGGTGCATATTCTTGGGAATTAACAATGATTATGAGTTTTTGCACTTCTCGGATTCCATCAAAACTTCACATTTTTCTTTCTTTCACTCCTTCAATTCTTCTTTGTTTCTCTAACCTCAGGACCTTTTGTAATATTTTTGTTTATTAATACATAGAAAATCTTCCCTACCAAAAAAACACTAACAATAATAAATACGAGTCCAGTGTATTTATTTAGCTTTAGGAACAAAGTACGGTAGTCATTTACGGGTTTTTAGTTTATGAATAAAGTAAAAAGTATTTGGTGATCGTATATTGTTAAAAATGAAGGGAATATGCAATGTTATAAATTTCGCTTGCTTCGGGCATTAATAAATACTAGCATGTAGACTCGTTCGTTGCAATTGAAGGAATGCTTAAGAAAAGAAATAGTATATGCTTTTTATTCAAGAAACAAAGATAAACTCAATTACCCGTGAAAGTAAGTAATACTCAAGAGAATCATCTTGTTGTCAATACTTTTTAAATTATAAAATATACTATAGTTCAAATTTTACGTGCTTTTGTATATAAATTCTGATTTTTGAACATTTTTACAGATCTTTTGAAGCCCTTTCATTCCATATATTGTAGACATTTATCAGAGAGATACAACGAAGTATTTGTGAATTTTTTAGTATTACATTTATCAAAGTTTCTTCATTCCATATTGAATTTACCACCACTTATGTTTAGTCCCATATAGATGAGCGGTGGGACTATGGTATGTCTATGTAGCTATATAAGGAGCCCCACACCCCCTGTACTCATGGAGAAATTCAATAAAACATATGGCCCTTTGAGACTGTTACCCGCGGAGACCGACTAGGATTAAGTTATTAATTAAGCGATCGTTGTGATCCTAATCAATATAGCGATCAATCGAGAAAAGAAACCACTAATGAATCAAACAGTCAAATCGAGTTGTTTTGCTACTTTTATCAACCTGGTATAGATACCATGGTAAAACACAAGGAGCACAATTATACACTAAATATTAGATCTCAAAAATCAAAAGATTTTATGAATTTTTAGTGGTTTTTAATTTTCAAAATTTTAATTTTTCAATGTGAGAGAATATGCACAACATGGTAAGAGGAGACACAAGCACTCTTTTTGTATTTTTTGAAAGTATAAAAATGATCAGAAAATCAAAGTAGAAATATTTTTGGATTTTATATATTGTAAAGTATTTTTGGGAATTTTTGTGTATTTTTAAGATGTTTTTGTGATTTTCTAAAAATCTAAAAGTGATAAAAATAACCAATAGTGCATAGCTAGGAATATTTTGTAATTTTAAAATAAGTAAAAGCTCAAAATTCCAGGAAGTGATTTTTATGGAAAACTCAATATGAATATCTACAATCAGGAAATGAAATTACAATTTTTGGATTTTTCTGTTGTTTCATATAACTTTTCTAACTTTTTATGTTTTTTTTCGAAATTTTAACTTTTCAAAAAGTATTTTTTTGATAAAGTTGGTACTAAAGCTAAAAGATAATAAAATACAATAAAAAAATTTTGGAAGAGAAAATGCATGAAAATTAATAAGCAAAAATTACCATAAATAATAAATGCAACCAGGAATCACAAATAATTTTTTTGGTAATTTTTGGAGTTAATTTGCTTTTTATTGTAATTAATAAAAGACAAGTAATTAAAAACAATACACAAATACCAAGCTGCAATTATTTATAGTTCTTGGACCTAAAAACTAACAGAATCAGAAATTATAGGGGCCCAGATGCAATTTATCCATGAAATACACACGTAACACGTGATACTGTACACACATGGGTATAAATACAAATGCTAAAAACCTTAAATTCATTCCGTAACCAATTCAAAATATAGGATTAAAGATGCAAATATACCCAAAACACACATGAAGCTACACGTGAGCTCAGTTCATATGGACTAAAAAGCAAATATAAAAACTACATGATCCTTTCTATAAAAGTTTTTAACTACTAATTATTTTTATTAGACTAGAACAAAATAAACAAACATTCTGGATGAAAAGGAAAATATACCCTTGCGGTGTGTGACTTGCACATGAGGTGGCTGGCGATTCTAATGAGTTTCTGCAAAGCTATCTGACGTTTCATAGAATGTTGCGGATGTGACCATCAGATATGACATGCCAGTACTGATCTAACTATGCTGCAAGATTTCTTTGTCGTGCGGCGTGGATGGGGTTCAACTTTGATCATATCATCAGGATCTGGCGATATCTGATGGCTCTGATCAAATCTGGAGCTTCGTCTACAGATCGGACGACCAGAAAGGTGAATGGAAGAACTGAAGCTTGGCAAACTTCAATCAATCGTGGACGACGATACCCGGTTTTGATGAACTCACGATCAAGTCCAGTTGCTTCGTGAAGTCATTCCACGTCGATTGGGATCCTCAGAATGGGAAATGAACGGTCGGATTGAGGTGGTGGTGCTCCACCACCTGGAGTTGCTCCGCCTAAGTAGTCAAAGCTCAAAAAGGGTTGCCTTGTGATGTCTGGCCAGGCAACTCAGGTTAAGTCGTATCTAAGGGTCGTTGCGACCTAAATCACAAGGCACAACCAATCAAGAAAAATAAGGCCACAATGAAAACAATGACAAGCACGAAATCAAATGTAAGCAGTCTCCGTTAATTATTTAACCTGGTATAGCGACCAGGGTCAAACACAAGGAGCACAGAAATATATGAAGTGGTCGAGATCAGGAAATTAAAGCTGATTTTTATTTTTGCAAATTTTTTTATATTTTTCAAACTAGTGAACAAGCCAATAAAACAATAAGACAACTAAGGCACAATGAAGCCTTCACAATTTTATTTAGGCTATAAAGAAACTAAATTAAGGAATAAAAATATTTTTATGTTTTTTAAATATGCAAGTGTTTTGGTAATTTTGTGGTCTTTTTCATATTTTGTTTGATTTTATAAAAATGAAACAAGTACAAAACAGAAACACAATGTACAACCCTAACCAAAAGGTAAATTTAAAATGTTTAAATTGCCCAAATATCTTAGCTGAAATTTTTATGATGAAGTAAATAAAAATACCTAACTACAGGCTCATTTTTTTGTAGAATTTTTAATGTTTTTTATAAAATTTTTAGTCTTTTGTGATTTTTAGGGTGTTTATAAAATATAATGCAACAAAAATGATAATGAAGTGAAAACAAGTTAAAACAAGCACACCAGAATTTTTATGGGATTTTGAGACCATTTTTATATTTGTTGGTATTTTATAAAATAGACGAACTCATTTTTAAGGGTTTTTGATTTTTAGAAAATATCAAACAAAATTAAATCGAGAGACAACAATTACCAAAAATATTACACCTTAGCAGGAGTTAATGGTAATGTTTGGGGAATTTTTGGAGATGATTTTATAATTATTTGATCTAAAACAAGACACACAAGCTATAGGGACCTATCTGCAATTATCCTAAAGTTTCAGGTTAAACAATAACATATATAAAAAGTTTAGGGGTACTATCGCAAAAAACCCATATAATACACGCACATGCCAATTAAATTACGCACATGGGCATAAATGCAGATATAGAAAATATTTCATTCAAATCATAACCATCAAAAAGTGCAGGACAAGATATGAAAAACACCATAAAAGCACGTGAGTGTGCACATGTTTCTAGACTAGGAGGACTAAAATGCAAATACTGGAAACATCATGGTGTAATATTCAAAAAGTTTGAACTATAACCTGAAGGGTTACGAGGGGATTACAGGATCCAAAGGGTCACGGGTGGTTACAAAACCTGAAGGTTTATAAACATAAAAGTAAATATAATAACTTTAACACTCTCCTTAAGCTAGAGCTGAGAAACCTGCAGCTTGTAACAAAAAGAAAATGTATACACCACATCTTCACACGATGCATCATAATAACACATGTCCACTGCTAGTAGAAGATCTCGCTCCAGGACCGGTATGCGGCTTTCAAGTCACTGGAATGTATCTCTACCATGGCTATAGAGATACTATGATATCAGATCACCGGAACATATCTCTATTGTGCTTGCAGGTCACCAGAGCATATATCTACCGTGCTCGGAGAAGAATCGCTGTAGAAGAAGTCCAGCGCATAGTAGTAGTTGGGTCATAAAAGAAGAGGTATACACCCTGACGAAGAATCGATACTCAGTGAAGATGGATGATCTAAATAATAGTATGGAGGTCCAACAGAGGTTGTTGGAGGGGGGATTCATGCGCAAGAGGTGTAGCTGGAGTTGTTGGAGCCTCGGGCTGTGCTTTAGGGGGCACTAGTGGTAGATGGTGCTGCTGGGGACTCAGACCGCCTAGTGCGGAACCCCTTGTCTCATCAAGAGGTCCCGTGCAAGGAGAGAGGGCTAGTGGTGGCAACATGTTTAGGGTATTAGGCTCCAGTTTAGGACCGTCACTCTCATACCATGTTAAGAAGGGGAACAAATGATACGCTTATTCCATAGAGATAGGGTCTCTTATATATAAAGAGAAAACCCTAGAGAGTATAAGGTTTACGAAACCCTAAGGGTTACAGGGGGTTATAGAACTCAAAGGGTCACATAGGGCCTGAAAGAAGACATCTACATGGAGCAGCCACATGGATATCAGGAGAAGGAGAAAGAGAACATGGTTTGCAGGCCGAGGAAGACAAATTTTCATCGCAGTGACCTGAAAGATAGCTTTTCTTCACAGTGACCTAAAAGACATCTTTTCTTCAAGGTGACCTGAAACAAGATATCTACATGGAACATACATAAGGATATCAAGAGATGGGGAAAGAAAACATGGTTTGCATACCGAGGAAGAGTATCTATGGCTTGAAGCAAGCCCTAGATAATGGTACTTGAAGTTTGATGCGTTCATGACAAAGTAGAACTTCAAGAGGACTACAACAAATGCATGTGTGTATGTTCGACGTCAACAGATGCATGTGTGTATGTTCGACGTCTTCCCAATGGTAGGTTCATTATTATGTTGATATATGTGGATGACATGTTGATAGTCGGTCATGATCCTGGGTTGATTGTAAAACTCAAAAGGTAACTCTCTAAAGAATTTGAGATGAAGTATTTAGGCAAGGCACACAACATGCTTGGGATGCAGCTCACCCACGATAGGAAGAAGCATAGGTTGTGTTTGTCACAAGATAAGTATGTTGAATGCATTCTGGAGTGGTTCAACACGAAGAATGCGAAGCCAGTCAGCATGCCCCTTGCCACTCATTTCAAGTTGATGAAATACACATATCCGTCTACTTCTGAGGAGAAAGATGAGATGACCAAGATTCCTAACCAGATCACAATTGGTACCTTATGTACATCATGGTTTGCACCAAACCCGACATTGCTCATACTGTGTGCATAGTGAGCAGACTCATGTCAAATACATGGAATGATCATTGGGAAGAAGTGAAGTGGATTCTGAGATACTTGAGCAGGACCTCAAGTATGTATCTGATGTTGGGAGGTCAGGTCCCAAACATTGTGGATGCACAAATGCTGACATGGTAGGATATGTGGATCAGAGGAAATTGACTTCCGGATACATTTTCACTTTCGCAGTGGGAGAAATTTCGTAGTAGTCTAAGTTGCAGAAATGTATTGCATTCTCAACGACCGAAGCCGAATACAATGCAACAACAAAAGCAGGGAAATAAGTGTTGTGGTTACAACAATTTATTGGTGAACATGGATGCGAGGATAAAGAGACGATTATTTTCTGTGATAACCAGAGAGCCATTGATCTAAGAAAGAGCACGATGCATCATGATCGCACAAAGCATATAAACGTACGATATCATTGGTTGAGAGATGCTATTGACAAGAAGCATCTCATTTTGAAGAAGGTCTACACAGATGAAAATCCATCAGATATGCTGACAAAGGCCATGACTCGTGACAAGTTGTAGCTCTGTATAGAACTGAGCGGTGTCACCTCTCAGTGATCATCTTTCTAGCGACACTTCCTCTTTGGGATCAGAGGGGGAGGTTGTTGAGTATATTCGGTCCCAATCCTCGGGGCATGCTGTGAAAATTTCCCCAAGAGATTTGGAAGGCACATTCCAGAATTTGGAGGTTGGTTGCATTCTCTTGCATGTCCCATGCATGTTGGGAGTAGGAGTTGTGTTTCCTATTTCAAGTAGGAATAGGAGATAGAGAGAGAGAGAGTGGCATTGGAAGTCATATAAATAAGGCCACATGCAAGGCATTGAAAATTATATCAACACACAAGCATCTTCCTCTCTTCTCTCTTAGTTCTCTCTCTCTTCTCTCCTAGTAAGGAGAGAAGCATCCCACACAAGGCATGAGGAGCAGCCCGTGCAAGATGTGGAGTAGCCTGCATGGCCATGAAGAGAAGCTACACCCGCAAGGAGCATCTATGCCTGAGACATGAGGAGCAACCATCAATGAGGTCCATTCTTGAGGAGGGACAACTCTGACGAGGAAAAGCATCAATGTCGTGTTCTCGAAGTACAAGGTGAAATTATCTGATTTTATTTTTGTAACTGAGCCTCAGTTTTGTTGGACAACAAAACTGAGAAGACATTGGGCCATCTCCTTTTTTTGACCTAGTAGATTTGTTGGGAGTCATCTTGTCCCATGAGGTTTTCCTCTCTCTCACATCGAGGATGGTTATACCACATAAAATTTCTCGTGTCCTTGTGGTTGCTTGATTATTGTGCCTCGATTAATGTGCTTAGTCCCCATGTGGGGAACGTTCGTCTTCTGGTTATCCTTTGTAGTTTAGGTAAGGGAATCTCCTCGATTTCCAAATAGTTTGGCCATTTGCAAAGGAGGTTTGGTGATGTACAAGTTAGAATATGCGGGTGTTGGGATGTTGAGTTGGCTAAGAGAGGTAGAGGAAAATCCAAGAAGTGTTGGAATGCGACTATCCGAAGGGATCTTAGTCTTTTTGATCTAAGCCTGGGAATGACCCAAGAGACATCTGAATTTAGGTAAAGAATCAATGTAGCAGACCCTACTTAAATGTGGGAAAAGGCTTTATAATTATTGTTGTTGTGTTGTCTCATGGTGAAGAAAAATCCATCACCATTGAAAATCCATATATTACCACATCTAAATATGTAGCTTGTTGGACATTAGTAACCATGACTTGGAAAGCTGGTTTTCTCTATAACCTCTGGATGAGTATTATCTTTGCTTCTAGAATTAATTATAATTCGAAAAGCTCATAATGTTAGGTGCAACTTTTCATTAATGGCTTGAGTTCAAATCTCTAAAGTATTATCATCAGCTACATTAATCTTCAGTGTCTCATCAAAAAAAATGAAAAATATGAACTTACTGTTTTGATGACTCATGCATGAATGAACAACAAAGAGACTTTTTATATTTATGGTCTTTTGACCAATTATCATTGCAGTTAAAGCATACACATTTTCGAAGGCGCTCTTCACACTGTGATTGCAATAACTATTTAATCGAAGATTGCGGTTTTTGAAGTAAAGGCTATAACCCTTTTGATAACTCATAAATTGGATGTTTATCCCGTCCTTGAGCTCTCAACTTTTGTTCTTGTAATCATGCTAGTGGCATCCACTCAATCAATGTACTATGCCACATCTTTTGGACTTCATATTCTATCTCTGATTCCATTCCATTGAGGTAAATTGCCAAGAATATGACCAGCAGATACACCACGAATTTTGTTGAAAAATCTTATGATTTCTCTTTGGCATTCCAAGAAGGAGTGAGTTTGGGAGTTCGGTTCAGTTTTCTCAAAGAACTATGCGGATCTTCCAAAATCGATGAACCAAATCTTGTAATCAATTCCTCAGGGGAGTTAAGGGAACAATTCTTTGTAGATTAGGAAGACTAATCAAGGGCTTCCCTTCCATATAAAAAGAGTCAAGGAGAATGTTTTTTTCGAATCTGACACTTTATAAAAGGCAAAATATTGTTCTGCTTTATACAACCAAGTCATGAATTATGCAATTCCGTTGTACTTTGGAAACTTAAGCCAATTAGGACGTGTAATACCTTGATTATATGCGGACATAGTAGATAGAGTATAATTGATATAATTACTTCTCAAATCATTGGACTTGAATTCTGATATGTGAGTACTGACTACATCCAAACCAATCTTTTGACTACTTTGATATCTTCCAGTATCATTGATGCAACCTGTTTTTTCAAAGTGACTCTGAACACCAACATTTTAAATTTCTTCTGTCGAGGAGAGGATAAACCCAATAGGAGAGAAGTGCCCTCCTTGATGCTTCGAGCTCTAGTTCCACCAGCCGTGGTAACTTTCAATAAAAGAACGGGACAGAGAGATGGGTGGAGAGAGATGTAACGGAGTAGGAGGACGTGAAGGTGGAGTCAGGTCTAACTGTATATTCCATTCATATATCTAATTTATTTATAATATTTTCCCAACAAACTCAAGCCTAACAACCCAATTACAAGTCATCACCATGTGTCAACATATTACTAATTTAGACATTGCTTACTTTGCAAATGAATCCTCCAAACCTTATCGATGTCTAATGAGCTCCGGTTATAAGGATCATTAGATACACAAAGGTGGATGTACATTCCTATCGGATCTGTTCAAGAATGTAATCGAAAGTATCACAAAAAAATCATAACAGCTCAGATAGAGCACATATTTGGAATTCTGAGAAAGAGAAAGGTATGATCTTGTGAATCACAGACCTTGATTTGCTTGATTTTCTCCAATATCTCATTCCAGCTACAAGTAGAAACGACTCTCTCCAAATTTGGAGGCATTAGCATGTTGTACAATATTTGCAGTTTGTAGTTTTTATGATACATACAAGACTATATATAGAAGGTAAGATGGAATCATCTTTATGACCAAAGTGGTGTTCCACCTAACCATGTCCACGAGGAATGCACCTTTGATCTAAAAGAGAAAGGATGATGCACATGTCATGATAATGAATAAGGATGGTGGGCAAACTAATGAGATTTGGAGGGAGAAAATAAATGGACTAGCAAGCTTGGAAAATATTGCCCATGTATTTCTGCTTTATAGTCCGGTTTTCTAGCATAAAAGGAGCACCCAACTCAAGGGATCCACTTCAAACTTTCTACATCTATAGGATTAATTAATCTTATGTACCAACTGGTAAGCTATTTACATCAGATAACTATATTTGATGGAATTTGTTTTGAATAGAAACACAATTGTATAAGTGTTACTCTAACATCTTGGACTGTGTACCCGAACTATTATCGAGAAAAAATGGAGTCAAGTATATATCTATTATGTATGTTCAAAAATAGAAATATTATTATATTTTCAAATAATATTTCTAAATAGAGTTAACATTTTATAATGAACTTTTTTTAAATTTTTGTGAACTTACCATCTACATTTTATTAATGTTAGATTTTCTAATAGATTTTCATTTTCAATGGTGTTTTCTTAAATTTTGATTAATCTAATAATTTATGTCACTCTAGATCCATCTCAAAAGGCTAAATTATCAAGTGAAATTTTGAAAAAAATGCTAAGAATTTGTTTCATTTAGGAGTGTCGGAAACAATATGAGAGATAAAAGAGGTCGAATACAAATTTATATCAAATTATACTTATAATTGTTAATACTTCAAAATAATTTTCACGTTAGTCTACACCTTTGTCGTTAAATGACTTCGTAACCTTTCTCCTACAATGCTATTTTTTTCATTTAAGGAGGGGACATATCGAAAACTGAAGACATTTCACAAGTGAAATATTACAAGCAAGGAAGCGCACTGACCCTCATTAATGATTAATTGTTCATAATAATAGATGGGTTTAGAAACCCACGGGCGAGAAATTGTGTATGTGATACTTAATTAGGACCAAATGAGAGCAACACATAACCATAATCTAAAGAGCCCAACAAAAATCAATAGATGGAAAGTAATTTAAGGCGAGCATAGGCTCTGAACAATCAACATGGCTTGTGTTGTGGGTTGAGTGCAAGTGCTATGTGCAGTGTTTGATATTGGTCGTAGTTTCCAGCCTTAGACTCTACTCTTTAATAGTTGCTTATTGTGTAATTGTACTTTTTTTTGTGATATATATATATATATATATATATCATTATTTGGCATTCCTTCGTCTATTGTTAGAGATGGAAGCTCCTTTCTTTGCAATTTGTTCCATAGACCACTAGTGAGGGTGGGTTGTTCGTCAATTCTTTCTAGTTTATTAGTTTATTGTTGCTAGATTTATTAGCTATATTTGATTCAGATGAACTCGGACTTTGTTTATTGTTATATTTTCAACGCTTTGCTTTTCTTTCCTTTGTTTAAACCGTGACTGTGAGGTCCTTTGTAATGAAGTAGTATATAGATTTCAATATTTTGTCTAATTCACTTAGTGTTATTGCTTGGATAACTTGGATCTGGAGAGATGAGATGCGCACTTTATTGTATAGTTGAATTAGAATGTGATAGGAGGCATTGCATATGGTACGTGAATTTGATCATCTCCTAAAGTGTTATATATATATATAGGAATTTTATCCAGAGGGCACTGTGCCCATTTTATATAAAATGAGCCCTTATTCCCAACCGTTGGATTAAATCATGCGATCCCATGATTATAGGAACCACGATTGTAACCGCCATTTTTGTAAAAATGAAAATTAATTACATTCCTTAGTTAGCAAATGAGTCATTTCTTCTCGCGTCATTTTCTATCGAGGAAAAAAACCCCTTCTTGTCATTCGCGAGAGCTTCGAGCGATTCTTTACTCGTAATCTGGAACCAAAGGTACTTTGATTTGCAATTTATAATTTTTTATATGTTTTTCGTTACATGTTTTCGTTTCTAATATGTATTTAATAGGTTCGTGTATGGATAATTCACGAGTAGATTTTGATCTTGATACGTATGATTCAATGATGAAAGACGACTTTGTCCATGGTTCAGAAAGTGAAGATTATTTATGTGAATTAGAAGATGAAGACAATCTTTTCGATCTGATTGATGTCCACAAGAACTCTGGAAGATTAGGTATTTTTTATATATTTTATGTAATCATATGAATTTTATTTTCAAGTTGTTCAATGTATCATTGAAATTTTGAAATTCGTATCATCATCAAATTTAAATAAGATCTAGTATTATATAAGCATCTTTTAAGTATCTGTAAGATCTCAGAGCAAACAAGTAATATATGTAAGATCAAATATCGTAGCACATGTAAACATCCGTAAGATTTACTATGACACAAGTAATATTTTTATATTCAATAGTAATATTTGCAAAAGAATCAGTAAGCACTAGTGTAGCACATGTAAGTATCAGTAAGATTTATTATGACATAAGTAATATTTTCATTTTCGATAGTAATATTTGCAAAAGAATAAGTAAACTCCTATGTTTCAGATGTATCAGTAAGTTATATGGTATCACGAAGTAATATTATCAATCTCATTAGTAATAACTGCAAAAGAATAAGTAAGTATCAGTAAGCTATGTTATGACACAAGTAATATACATAAATTCAATAGTAGCACTAGTGTAGCACATGTAATTCTCAGTAAGCCTTATTATGACATAAGTAATATTTTCAGTTACGATAGTAACTTTTGCAATAGAATAAGTAAGCTCTTATGTTTCAGATGCATCAGTAAGTTATATGATATCACGATGTAATATTATCAAACTCATTAGTAATAAATGCAAAAGAATACGTAAGTATCAGTAAGCTATGTCATGACACACGTAATTTACATAAATTCAATACTGATACTTTAAATACGTAAGTATCAGTAAGCTATTGTATTAGTAAGTTATGCAATATCATGATGTAATATTAGTAAACTCATTAGTAATAATTGCAGAAGAATACGTAAGTTCAGTAAGCATACTGATGCTTTAAATATGCATACTGATACTCTTTTTATGGTTTATTCTTTTAGTCAATGATGAATATGAAAGCGTTGAAGATTTAAATGATGATGATTCCCCTATATCAGCTGTTGATCCTGCTATTATCCCTCGAGAGGGTCTCTCTTTCTCAAACCTAAAGGAATGTGAAATGTTCTATGAGAAATATGCTACTGAACTTGGCTTTAATATTAGGAGGAGTAGCACCAAATATTGTTTTGATCGAAAAAACAAAGTTAAGAATCTTTCTTTTAAAAAATATGTTTGTTAGAAGGAAGGACAGTATGTTCAAAATGCCAAAAAAAGAAAGATATCATCGAGCCTGTCAGTGGTAGACGCAGAAGCTAATCTTGATGGAATAGACAACGAGGGTAGACGATGTGGAATAAGCCGTTGTGGTTGTAAGGCAAAGTTGTGTGTTAAATTAAATCAGATATCTAAACAGTGGGATGTGGTTTCATTCGTTGAGGAACATAACCATAAACTTGTTTCTCCAAGTAAGAAAAAGTACTTGAGACCGAATAGGAGAATAACTAAGGCCACAAAGAATCTACTAGCTTCTATGTCTCAAGTGAACATCCCTACTGCCAAACAAATTGCTTTTTTGGACAAACAAAGTGGATCTGACGAACGCATTGGTTCTATAGCCAGAGACATATACAATTTGAAGCGTGATCAGAAGAAAGAAATTGAAGGTCATGATGCTGTTATGTTGTTGGAACATCTTGAATATTGCAAAAGCATTACACCTGAATTTTTTTATGTGTACAAGCAAGATGAGGATTTGTGTTTAACTCATTGCATGTGGATAGATTCTTATTCTATGGAAGATTATAAATTGTTTGGAGATGCTGTTACTTTTGATACAACGTACGATACAAACAAGTATAAGCTCATTTTTGCTGCTTTTTGTGGAGTTAACAACCATAAACAGACTGTATTCTTTTGCAACGCATTCCTAATGAATGAGACAAAGGAGTCTTTTGTATGGCTTTTTAAAAATTTTCTGATGGCTGTTAATGTCGCTCCCAAGACAATTATTACTGATCAGTGTCCATCCATTAATGCTGCTATAACAGAAGTCTTCCCCTCTACCAAACATAGATATTATGGTTGGCACGTTACAGCTAACATGAAGAAGAGGATTGGTTTAACAAAGAAAGCTGATATAGCAATTCCTGCATTGAATAAGATTATTTGGGAGGCAAAAAGTGAACAAGATTTTGAAGCTGAGTGGGACAGAATAGTTACAGAATGTAATTTAGACAAAAATAGATGGATTAATGTTATGTATCGTATCAGGAGAAAGTGAGTGCCTATTTATATGAGAAGTTATTTTTTTGCTGAGATGAGAACAACACAGAGGAGCGAGAGCATGAATTCATTCTTGACTAACCATGTCAATCAGCTGAATAGTTTATATGAGTTCATGACTAGATTTCAAACCGCAGTTGAAAGAATGAGAGAGCATGCTAATAGGATGGATAATGAAAATGAGAATAAAATTCCTAAGTTGGCTACGCAGTGGAGCATTGAAAAACAATTTTCTGAGCATTTCACAAAGACCGTGTTTTATATGGTTAAGACAGAGCTTTTGGAAGGTATTGAACTAAATGTTATTCCATTTCCTTCTGTTGATGATGTTATACAATTCAGAGTATATCCTATTGGGAGGATTGAAGATTTCAACAGAGTTACTTTTCATGCTTGTTACAATAAATTCAAATGTGATTGTATGAAAATGGAATCAATGGGTATTCCTTGCAGACACATTATTAGTGTTTTAAAACACACTGATGCGTTAGACGTTCAATCCTCCCTTTTATTGAATAGATGGAAGAAAGATATCAAGAGAAATGGTTACTACCCACTTTATAGGAGGAGAACAGTGCAATATGATAATAGTCAATTAAGGGTATTGGCAAATGAACTTATTAGCGAAGCTTATGGCAACAAAGAAGTATATGATTACATTAAGAAGGTCCTTATAGATGCTTCTGAAGGAGTCAAAGCTATTAAGAGCAAAAGGATCATTGTAAATGTTGAAGATGTCCATAATGTTAATGAAAAATGTGATAAGACAGTATTTGTTGTAAAAGATCCTAATGTAGCAAAACCAAAAGGGTCTGGAAAAGGTGGTAGACCAAAGGGCAGCACTAATAGATTGAAATCAATTAGTGAAGAGAATTCGTCAAAGGGTAGACAATGCAAATTATGCCACAAATTCAATGCAGGACATGATTCAAGGAATTGCCCTTCAAAATCTTAATATAATGCATGATGGTAAGAAGTATTCTTATTCATATGGTTTATATAGTACTTTTAGTATATTAACGTTCTGATAACAATATGTATATTTTTTCCATTACACAGTTGGTTACATTATCAATGAGCTGATATTTGAAAGTTTTGAAGTCAGATGTTATTCAAAGGACTGAGAAGACTGATGGTAAGATAAATTCTTATTCATATGGTTTATATTGTACTTTTAGTATATTAACGTTCTGATAACACTATGTATATTTTTTCCATTTCACAGGTGGTTACATAATCAATGCAGCTGATATTTGAAAGTATTGAAGTCAGATGATATTCAAAGGATCGAGAAGACTGAAGCTTATTTTGGCATACCCCATTGCACTTTATAGAAGAATTCCATTTTTTTATATTCCCCTTCTTTGTAATCTTTCTAAATTGTGTACTATTCATCAAGTATGAAGTTGTGTGTTTATGATCTGGTTGTAAGTTATTTTCTATTGTTCAATTTCCATTTGTAATTTACAAGTATGTATAAGTAAGTTGGTACTTGTCAATGGTCTTGTAAGTATGAATTATGTTTCAGTAAATTTCGTGAATGAATCAGTAGGTTATGTCTCTCACATGTTTTAGTAAGTTTGGATCATGTATCAGCAACTTTGAAGAATGAATCAGTAAGTTAATTTTATTAATCAGTATATATTACCCATATTTTCTTTGACGTATGCATCAGTAAGTATGAAGCTTGTATAAGTAAGTTTGTAAAGGACATCAGTAACTTTCATCATTATAAACGTAAGTATCAATAACTTAAATAATAAGTAAGTTTTTCTGTATCATATTTAACTATAAGTAAGTTTCTAATATATTACAAATAATAATCTCAAAATATATTTTAATCCGTAAGTTCTTAGATTATTCAAGTAAGATTTTCAAAATCAACTTTAAGTTCAAATAGTAGTATATTTAAGTAGTAGTAAGTTATACAATACTCAAGTAATATTGTCTAAAGCAATAGTAACTTTTTTATTTAGCATTGTATGTATCAATAACTTAATGCATCTGTAAGTATCAGGTAGTAGACGAATGTATCATCTGTAATAATTTCAACAATCAACAATCAACAACCATCAAAAATTTTCTCATTCATAAAGAATTCCATGTTCAAAAGAAAGATACTACATTTAAATTTTGAACAGTACATGTACATATTTACATCATCTCTATATACATGTCTAAGATATTACATTTCTGTTAATCTTTCTTCTGAACACTTGTAAGTAGTATAGCTGCTATCTCCGCACGAAACTTGGGGATATCTTCGATTCGGAACACTGGATCTTTTTCTTTGCAAATAAATTCCATATACTTCATTACATAAACCCCACAATCAATGGAATCACTTCTCTGCATTGGGATTCCTTTTTTTATCTCTACTGGCCACTTTTCAAGGTGCTCTCCAGTAAATAGCCAGAAGTATTCTGCCATCCAATCAACCTAAGGGTATTGTTAAAGAAATATGTTAGTAAAAAAATATATCAAAAATGGATGTATCACAAAATTTTATATCTTTTTACCCATTTTCTAACATCCATGAGGTGTTTTTTCATCCCAGCAAGTGAATTGTATGAAATGAATTTCTTCTCATCAAAATCAGCCACGAGAAGATGTCAATGATTGGAGGTGTGGATTACACAAAAGGCTTTTTTTACACTATCAAACATTGTTCTTGTGCATGAGAACAAATGATTTAGAGCCTCATAATCTTCTTCTGTTGCTTCTTTCACAGTCTTTGGGAACAATTGCTGAAATGAATAATATTTAGTTAATATAAGTTAAATTAAAAACAAAAAATAGTTAAGTACTATTACCATTTGAGCCGTATTTGCAAAAATAAATGGGCATTCCACGTCACTTTCTTGATATGATTTGTAAAGCACATCCATGAACATGTCCAAAATCACATCTATGACCACTTTGTTATAAAGTAGGTCTTCAATGTGTATTCAATTGCAAAAGTTGTCTCCTGGACCATGGTAAGTTGCTCCCATACTGAAATGTAAGTTAAGTTGTAACATTACAAAAAAATCAACATAAATATATCATGAAATGGGTCTAATAAATTTAGTAAATCTCCCCTTACTTGGCGACAGGATCCTTCAGAAATTCATGAATGGTTGCCTTCTCTGATTCAGAAATTGCATCATATCCAGCGTAATCAATGCGATTTAAATTGTAAACCTATAAATAAATTTAAGAAATATTATCATTATTTTGTATTATTGCATCATTGTAATTTCTTACTTTTGAAGCATCACCAAAAGAATTTAAGCATTTCTATTTATGTAAGCATTTGTAAGTATCATTAAGATATTAAAACAACATAAGTAATATTCTCAAATGCATCAGTAAGTTCCTTTGTATCATTTGTAAGATTCATTCAGTATGAAAATTACTCGCCCAATATTTCTAAGATCGACAGTAACTTCTTAAGTGTCATCTCTAAGTATCAGTTACCGAAAGACACTAGTAACATTATATGTATCAACAGTAAGTTAATATGTAAGTATTTGTAATTTAATAATTGACAGAAGTAATAATATATAAATGAACAGTAACTTAATATTTAGCATATGTAATTTATTAAACTACCATCATTTGAATAACACTAAATCAAAAAAAATTTAAAAGCAACAGTATATGTAAAGTATGGTAGGATGATTTCATACCTCCAAAGCTTGCTCTTTGTTGTCTTCAATCTTTGGAATTTCATCTTCATCTTCTACCGTCATCACTTCTTCAATATTCTTTTTTTCAATCTTTCTTTTTTTCATTACTATTTTCTCCTTCATTGGGATGGTTTGTGCTATTTCTTCTTCCTTTATTGCTCTTCTAGACTTTACCCTTTTTGACATGCTGCTAGGAGTAATAAGCTTCTTGCTTCTACCCCTCTTTGGAACACATGGTTTAATTTTGCCACGATCTTCAGAATCCTCCTCAATTCCAAGATCAAAGGATGGTGATTCGATCTTTTTTGTGATATTATTTTGGTCTTCTTGATCACCAACCTTTGTTGTCTTCTCCTCTTGTTGCTTTACACTAACTGATTTTGCAAAGAATTCCTCAAACCATTGCTTTAGAATAGAGATTTCGACCTTCAGCTTCTCATTCTCCCTCAATGTATTCTCATATTTTTCTTTCATGTTTTTGTTTTTTGTACTCATCCAAAGTGGGCATCTGAGAAATGAAACTCTCCAAATCACTTATTTTCTTCTTGTGTTCTTCACATTTACACTCTTGTGTATTTTGATGTTGAGCAGTCTTCAAAATTGATGTCATTGAACAATCATCAAGTTGCCGTTGTTGTGATACAATGACACACAATGCATAAGCAGTTGAGATGAAACCCTCTGTTACGAAGGTTTCATAATCAAATATGAATTCATTTGGGTCAATCTTGAATAGCTCTTTTTCTTCATAGTCTAGCTGGACAACAATCTAATGCAAGGAAATATATTTAGCCATCAATATGCAATATTCATTTTAATAAAAAGTATCATTTCAAGTTAAATTAATAATGAGAAGCATTAACATTTTTAAATGTATCAGGCTGTCATTAGATTTGAAATCAGTAAAATTGACGCATGAAGTAAATTTGAAGTAATCAGTAAAATATTTGATTCATATGAGACATGTATCATTTAATTTGAAGCATGAATTAATATTAGTAAGATATTACTTCTCACATGTAACTATTTACCATAGAATATTTGAACAATGCTACATTAATTATGAAGCGTGTATAAGTAACTTTGATTAAGGCAACAATAACTAAAGTCAATTTTTCAGTAATTTTACGGATTAGACTAAAAATAACAATTGGAGTATGCATGATTAGTAATTTTGAATGATCCAACAGTAAGTTTTCTTTAGTTATTAGTAACTATTTTCAATATCGCATATTTCATGAATGCATCAGTAACTTCATAACTTGTATACGTACTTTAATTGTTCAAAACTTGCATTAGTAACTTGCATCAGTAAATTGCATCAGTAACTTGCATCAGTAACTTCCAAACTTACTTCAGTAAGTATTTGTGATTTATTTATAAATATTTTCAATATCGCTTTTTTCATGAATGCATCACTAACTTCAAAATTTGTATTTGTACGTGAATTGTTCAAAACTTGCATCAGTAACTTGCATCAGTAACTTGCAACAGTAACTTTCAAAACTTGCATCAGTAACTTCAAAAATTATATTCAATATTAAAATCACTAATGAAAATGTAAATAAAATTATGTTACCTGATCTTCATCAAAGTTCATGAATTGTTCAATGGTGACTTTGCAAGGAGTTGACCATTTCCTAATTCTTGGCAAGAGATTTTGATTCAATGCATGTGTTGGGAATAAGTGCTCCAGAGCCCATGCCTTAAAATAATTTAACATAATTAAATATTTGGTAAATATTTATTAAAAGCAAACTAGTAGTTAGAGATTAAAAAAACTTACATATAAATACGCTGCACATCCAGTTAAGTAGCCAACTGTGCCTTTCCCATGAGATGATGAACGCTTCCTCATTTTTCCACTATGTCTTCCAAGCGTTGCATTATCATAGTCCCAACTGCATTAGACCAATTGAAGAAACGTGTATCTTCAATTGAATCTATGTAATTTAGTAGGATCTTTGGGAAGCAGAAGTTCGTTTCGGGGAATTGAAATGTACAAAACATAAATGATATTAGACATCTTATGTACATTCTATTTGAATGATCATCTTCTTGAGATCTTAAAGATTCAAGCATGTCACAAATGTTATGACGATTTAATAACATGCTTGGTTGGCAAAATTGCTCTTCGAATGAACTTGGCCATTCAAACGAAAAACCCTTAGTTGTATAGGAAATCCTGATGAAGGCAACCCCAAAATCAAGCCTATGTCATTAACTGAGAATATGAGTTCTTTCTCTCCAAACTTGAAAATCCGATCTCCTTGATATCTTTGAACAATAAAGTCCAATACTTGATAATTAATATCAAGTTTTGTAATTGATACTAATCTTGAGAAAGCGGATTTATCGATCAACTCCTTATGCCTTCCAGTCAACTTGTTGTTACCAAGATATGTTACAAATTGTTTTATGTAACATCTGTGTTGCACGCAATATCTCGCTGCAATAATGAAATTAAAACCATTTAAAATTTTGCATATAAAATAAGCTTTTCTTAACTTACAATCTTAGTGGATATTTTCTAACCTGGCAATGGTTCTATCTTTGCATCATCCTTTACATTTGTAAGACTCAAAACTGATGCTCTTTCTACACAGCACAAAAGTCTGTGAATAGTAAGTTATGATATTAAGTATTACCATTTTGTATGTTAATATGCAAACTTACCAGTGGTAATTTCAGTAGTTTTATCTCCCTCAAAGCTTGCATCTGCAATAAGTTACTTGTTAAGACATAATGAATTATATTATATATTTTAAATTTAAAAATAACAAAATTACCACTTGCAGAGTCCATAGTTCCTTTTTTTACATTTTACGGTGTTCGTCTCTTGTAAGAAACATCAAATGTTTTTGCTTGTTCCATCTGCAAAATAGTAAATGAAATACTAATCTCAATTACTGATATAAGAATTTTAGTGATTTCAACAGGAACATCAAGTATTAACTAATTTACTGAACCATAAATTTGAGATATATTCAATATTTCTTTGTTAAGCTTCATTAGAATTAGGCAATGGTAAGATAAAAATGCAACCGCAAAAGTAAAAAACTAGACTTAATTGTAAAGAATTAGTAAACATATGTATGCAGCTATTGGAAACATCTTTCTCAATATGTTATATGCATGCAGCTATTGGATTCATACGAAAGTGTTAAAAGTTGAAAAGATTTTTTTCGTAACCCTAATACGTATAATTTCTAAAAAAAACTCATTTAGGAAGTAACCTAGCATTACAATGGAAGATGACGGTTGTTAATCTTTCACTAACCATGTCTGACCGTGTTTAGCCTTCTCCGCCCTCGTTGCAATCGTCGAGAAGGTCTTCATTGCTTCGCCGCGAACCGAGCACTCTTGCCTGAAGTAAGTTTTTGAAAGTTAACCTATCTTGTGTTTTATGATAAGGCGGTAAAAAGTAATTTATTGGAAAAATAGTTTATAATATCATGATGGTAATATTATATATATGACAAGTAACTTTTTATACTTATACAGGTAACTTTAAAGTCATACTATATTTTTATTCATTATCAATTAGTAAGTTAGAAGCATGTACCAGTAAGTTCACGATGCTCACCGGTATCAGTAATTATGATACTTGAATCAGTAATTTCATACTTCACAAAAGTATTCGTAAGATCGTAACACTTATCAGTAACATTGAAGAATGCATTAGTAAGATTATTTAATGAATAAGTAACTATTTCCCATATTACATTTGGAGAATATATTCAGTAAATTTGAAGGTTCTGTCAGTAAGTTAGATGAAGATATTAGTAAGTTCCATCATCTTATCAGTAACTTTAATATCAGTAAGTTAGATGAAGACATTAGTAAGTTCCATCATCTTATCAGTAACTTTAATCTTTAAACTTAAAATAACATTAGAGTTATGGTTCTAATATTGGAATATGTATCAGTAATATAGAATTATGCAGCAGTAACTTACAATCTTTAATCTGTAATATTGATGTATCATTAGTAACTTTCTAAATCTTATCTACCAGTAATGTTCTTACTTCTCAAATTTATTTGTAAGATCGTAACACGTATAAGTAACATTGAAGAATGCATCAGTAAGTATATTTAATGTATCAGTAACTATTTCCCATATTACATTTGGAGAATACATTCAGTAACTTGGAAGGTTCTATCAGTAAGTATGATGAAGGTTTCAGTAACTTCCATCATTTTATCAGTAATATTAATTTTTACAATTAAAATAACAAGAGTTATTCTTGTAATTTTGGAATATGTATCAGTAACTTAGAATCATCAAGCAGTAAGTTTACTTTATTTATAAGTAACTATATTTAATATAGAATCTTAGAAGCCATAACATATTTGTTCTTAAACGAAAAAATTAAACGATAAATCACTTCAAAATATTTGAAGCGATAAACTATTTGTTCTTAATCCAACAACCAAAATTTTTCTTACTATCAGTACTTGTATATGATTTTTTAATAAGTCTGCATCAAAATTTAGTAAGATCTGAATCGGAATTTAAATATGTTTAAATTATAGGAAAGAAAATATTTTCAAAATGTTCTTCAAAGACGACTATACATAAAAACTTACTGATGTCGAAGATGAAGCGACCTCAAAGCGACCTCGAAGATGAAGGCGTACGAAAGAAGGTTTTGGCTTTATTTGATCGCCGTTCTTCGTAATAAGGAAACACAATTTTGTTTTTGTTAATCATCGTAACAAATGGCGTCAATGAAATTAATTTACCGCCCATATTTCTCGCGATATCAGTTATTGTATTCAAAATATGCCATATTTGAAATTATCATCGATATTTTATTTAGACCTCACGATTTTAATCGGACGTCTACAATTAGGGGCCTATTAATTGCTAAATGGGCACAGTGCCCTCTAGATAAGCCCTATATATATATGAGGTCCGGGAGGCTGTTCTGTGTAACAGCCTAGTTGGCTATTACACGGGACAGTTTCCCCCATTTTTTTATTTTTATTTTCAAAATTTTTTTCATGTATATTCATCTATATATCCCACCTACATGTCATTCAATTTTTGTGAGAAACAAAGACTCCTAAGCCCTCCATCTAGAAGGGCTAGATTACAACAAATTTCAGACCGTTAAAATTTACCCGGTCTAGATGGAGGGCTTAGGAGTCTTTGTTTCTCGCGAAATTTGAATGACATATAGGAGGGATATATAGATGAGTATACATGAAAAAAATTTTGAAAAAAAATAAAAAAATGGGGGAAACTGCTCCGTGTAACAACCAACTTGGCTGTTACACAGAACAACTTCCCTTTCCACTATATTATATATATATATATATATATATATATATGGGTAAAATGGGGCTGCCGCCAGGGAGTAGCCAACTTGGCTACTCCCACCCCTATTTTTCTCTCATTTTTTTATTTTTTTGGAAAATAAAAATTTGTATATTCATCATTATATCCCTCTCACATTCTATTAAAAAATCACCGACCATGTCCGTAAAAATAGCAAGCATGCACCTCTAGAATGTAGCAGGGGCAATGCACAATCTAAAGGGCAACCGTCTAAAAGCATACGTGTCAAAAGGACATGTGAAGGTGGTCTTCTCCTGATCTTCAGGGGGCAATAGTAACCTGATTGTATCCGGAATAACCGTCTAAGAAGCATAAGTACTCCTTCCCTGCCAACCATTCTATCACTTGGTCTATAAAAGGCAACGGGAAGTGATCCTTCTTTGTTGTGGCGTTCAACTTTCTTTAATCCACACATACCCGGCATGACGTGATTACTCTCTCTTTGGAATCTCCTCTCCTCTCTCATTCTTAACCATCTGAATGTCCGACTTTTTCGAGACCACATGTAATGGTCTAGTAACCCATTCAGAGTTGGAGATAGGATAAATAAAGCCGGTGTCACACCATTTCATGATCTCTTTCTTGATAACATCGCATAAGATGAGATTCAGCCTACGGTAAAACTCTCTGGAAGGTCTGCTTCGTGAAGTCATTCCGCGTCTATTGGGGTCCTCAGAATGGGAGATGAATGGTCGGATGGAGGTGGTGGTGCTCCACCACCTGGAGTTGCTCCTACCGAGCAGTTGAAGCTCAAAAAGGGTTTCCTCGCACGTGCCTGCACCTGCGAAGGGTAGAGGGACTCAGGGGCTTTGCTCCGATCCAGTTTATTGCATATAAAGCGCAAGGAAATGGCTGGGAAATGGGAGTTGGTATCTGATAGATCCATGATTCTCACTCTTTCTTTTATTTTAGCCTTTTTTCTTGGCAAAACATCATGTGATTACTTGTAAATGCAATAACTTAGCAATTTTCATGTGTGAGTTAATATTGCATATTTAGCATGCATTTTTGGTAAAATAAAAGAATAAAGGAAAAGAACAAGAATGATTTATTTAGAATAAATATAGAGTGACCCAAACCCCAAGAGAAGGTCAAGCTTCGATCTGATCGCAAAATAAAATAAGTAGAGAGAGATATGGCTCACTATGTAGTGCATATAGTACCTATACTTATACATATTATTTACATATTTATTTTTTATAAAATAAAATAAAATTATTATTTTTACACCCTTGTAGATACTTCTAAAAATAATATAATATAAAATAAAAATCAGAAAAATTAAATAAAAATAAAAAACAAAATAAAATTCTCCATGCATTGTATAAAATACACTTTCATATACCCCATTCACTATTTATTATATACCCTTAAATAATTTGTAAAAATAAAATAAAAATTATTTTACACTCCTAAAATTATGTTGTAAATAAATACAATATAAAATAAGGATATTTATGTAAAAATAATAAAATAAAAATACTTGTACAATATACATAGGTACATTGTACCTGTATATAATACTATATATTGTATATACATTCATTTATTTTCATAAAAAATAAAAAATCACAGAAAAATTGTCTGAAAAATGATAAACGTTTTTTATTTTATACATTTTTTTGAATTCATTTGCTTTTTTAATTGCATTTTTAATTATTTTGTAAATTTTGATTTTCTGATTAGTCCAGGGATTTTGTTGACTCCGGTCAATGCATCCTTCCTGGTCTGGTCAGGTCGGGTCGCCCACCTTCTCGTCGGTCTCTTTTCTCCCAATTTTCCCGCTTGACTCCGACCACCTATAGCTCCGATTCTTCGCCTGATCCTCCTCATAGGATCCGTGACATTCACAGATTCCTAGGAAGGTGCGGATCTTCCTAGGGTTACGTGCTCTCGCTCGATCATTTTAGACCCCTGGGAACCCTATTTAACAATTTCTTCCGCCTCCACAAAGTGGTAGCTCATCCCTCGCACCCCATTTCTTCACTAGCCACCTTCAGTAAAGTGACAACCACTCAAGGCACCACTTAGGATCCTTAGGGAGGGGAGGCTTGTAGCTCGACGTGGCTGGAGACCTCCGCCGCGTACAACCTCTCTCGCCCGCCACACCAGATCGAGTCCATCACCCCGACGTTCATCTCCGCCTGGAGTTCGTGTTTCAGCTGGTAGCTTCAGATATTCACATTACCCTTCGTATTTCATAGTCCATCAGAATCTTCTCATTTTGCTCCGTCGCATGCACCTTAGCCCTGACCAAGCTAGCTGGAGCTCCGACACCCATCCTTATCCGCGTAGATTGACTCCTCGATGCACACCCCATCTTCCCTCGCAATCTGATCATCCTAAAGCTCATCCATCTGGGTGAGATTAGGCTCGAGTTTCCCTCTTTCATCCTTGGTGGAATCCGAAAGCTCCGTTCACCCTCGCTTCCCTGGTTATGCGCTCAATAAACATCACCGGAGCTTCACCTCCGAGCAGTGTACCCTTTGTAGGTGCTGGTTCGCGCAGAAGACCCCTTTTGGCCCACCTGCTTCTCAAGCAGAGCTGCTCCAGGTCCTCCTCCACCGCCACACCCATCCGACCATCGCCATTACCATCGAAGCCCTCCACTGGAGGCGGGAACCTCTCACGACATTGCCTGACCCTTCAACCTTCCATCGGGTTGGTGGATCGTCTCCCCTACTCGATCAAAGTTCGCCGAGGAGGAGTTCTTGTAGACCTCCTCCCCACCGTTGGATGAACCCCATCTTCCAGATTCCATCTCAGCCGCCAACCGCAATAGCTTTTTAGCCGTTAGATCTGACACCATCTGACACATCCGACCACACGTCCTCGACATTCTCTGACCGTCAGATTTGCAGCAGTAGGAGCTCAGCGTCGTACGCCAATGCTTTCTCCGAGCGTGCGCTACGTGTCTTGCAAGGGTATATTTCCATTTTACTCTCGTACATTTATGCTTTCCTGTTTAGTCCATTAAATAAAAGTTGTAGTTATGAACCTTTACAATTTAAACCTTTAGTTTTTGGATATTTGCATTTTAGTCCCCTTCAGCTTATAGCTTGTGTTGTCTCACGTGACTTTTGGGTTATTTGTGCTTTTATCCCTGAACTTTCTATTTGTTATGAATTGAACGACATGTTTTAGTATTTTCACTTATTCCCCTATGACTCTCGATATTGTGTTGTGCGTGTGATTGCTTGGACTTTTTACATCTTCATCCCTATACTTTTTACCCGTGTTATTGTTAGGCCCAGAACTTTATTTTAATTACATGTAGGTCTATGTAAATTGTACCTAATTACATCTTGTATTTTGAACTTAATAATTATCAAATAATCCAAACAATTATCTAAAAATTATCATCAACTCCTATTGACATGTGATATTTAGTATAATTTTTGCGGGTTAATTTCTTTACATTTATTATTTTCTAAAATTCAAAAACCCCTAAAAGTGTCCTATATATCTTAAAAATCCATAAAAATTTGAAAATTATCTTAAAAATTTAAAAATATGTGCTTGTATTCTTGTGTGCTTTATCTACAATATCAATTTTGTTTAAAAATTACCTATAAAAACCATAAAAATTACAAAACACCTAAAATCTTATAAAAATCACATAAAATTCAAGAAAAAAAAATCCAAAAATTCTCATTTCAGTCCTTGTTTGTAGGTTCGTATCTTCTCATAAAATTACTGTTTAGGATTTTAGGGCATTTTAATTACATTTATCTTGCAATTTAATCTTGGCTATGCATTGTTTGCCTTCTTAGTTACTGTTTGATTTTTATAAAATTATAAAAACATTAAAAAAAATAAAAAGATTGTTGTGTTGCCTTGTTTTATATTTGTTGATTTTGCCTCCTTATTAAAAATTAAAAGTTTGCAAAATTTAAAACACTTTAGAAGGTTGAACATGCACTAATATAAGGTGGGCTTACATTGCTTTATTTCATTTATACCTTACGAAGAATATTGAGAGACTTGATTTATCACCTAATCACTGGAGTTGTAATTTTTTATTGGCAGAGTCATTCGTGGTGATTGATGATGATTATTTAGAAGTTTTGTTGCTTAACCCATATCATCAATTTCATTGTCCTCGTTGCAATGATTTTTGTTACAATATATGTACAAGGAATGTCATGTGTATTGTTAATTATTACATCTACGTCTAGATTAAATATACAATATATTATCTATAGTTTATCAGAATAAGGTGGAGCTGCACCATTCGCACAGGCGGGATAGAGTACTTGAGCAAAGATGCGCTAAAGCTGCACTGCATTCGTGGGCACAGTCTGATTCATCATAGAGGGCACTGCTACGATCGCTGAGGGAATTACTTCCCGCGGAGAGCACTCCTGAGCATACACAAAGCCCACCCATGCAGGGCTCCGGCCGCTGCGTGAGCTTTGTCATTGATGTGAACATGGTTGATAGATTTGAAATCATGGTACACATGGTTGTTTTTTATAATATTTTCCTGAACTGATTCTTTTGAACCCATGACACACACACACACACACACACATATATATATATATATATTCTATATGTATATTAGATTTTTCCTCCATGTCTTATTCAATATTAGGTAGTAGACCCATCCAATGGGCTTGAACCGCATATGTGATCACATTAAATGATATGTTCTCACCTGCACCACACCACCTTCCCTCATTTAGCAACTTCTATTGGGGAAACGGAAGATTGATGGTAAATAAGAAATAAATTATAGGGAAAGGATATGGATCAATGCAAAAGATGGAAGTAAAAGTTGAAACTTATTTTCAATAAGAACTTGAAATTTGTACACATAATATTTTAACTTTTATAAGAAGAGGGCTACAATGCTCAGAACAAAGGAAGAAGAACTTACAACACTTAGAAGGAGGAGGACTCTTGAGACTCTTGTGGTGGTAGTTGATGTATTATGCTTCTTATTGTTGTTGTCAAAACGATGATTTCTTGGGTGGTATTTATAGGAAATTCAAGAGGGCGGAGATATTTTGGAAGATGAATCTGGAATCCTCTTCAATGCTCATGCTTTAGATAGAAATATCTAGATATTTTGATGTAAGGTAGAAAAATATTTAGATATTTTCTCCACCTCTCTCTATTTTAGATTTTTCTCCAAATGAAACTTCTCCATATGTGAATAGAGGATAGTAAGCCCACACGTTCTCATATGTACGGAGGATTGTAGACTCATGCGTATAGAGGATTATTGCAATAATAATACTTAATGGATAAATTATATATTATACTTTCAACCCCACATCTTAATTTGTAATTTGTATTATCTTCATGAAGTACTCGAAGTTTTCTGCTAAAAGTGTCTTTGAAAAGATATTTGCATTTTGATGGAAGTGATTTTCTTCGTGTCTTTAATTTCTTTCCTTTTCTTGATTTTCACAGTGGAAATGTAAGATGATAAAGACTGCCTGCATTGATATTCACGGCAATTATTATTGATGGTAATTGGTATTCATGACAAACGTGAGTAATGATGCTACCAACTTGAATAACGACAATTATTTAGTAGTGACTTTTTTTTAAGTTCAAAAGACAAACGTCTAATTATTGATTAACAAAACACCATTTTATCTTATTGTTAACAATATTTATATATCGTTTCCTGTTTTTGCTTTATAAATTTCGATGGTGCTCATGCTTTTGAGTTTTGATAATCGGATCATAGCATGGAACTTAATCGTAGTATAAAGGTTGCTTTATAAACATTGTATTCTTAATTACAACTATACTCGTAATTCGAAAACAATGATAATTATAGTGATAATTTGATGACCGAATTAAATACATTATCAAATTGCAATGATAATTTAAAGCGATAATATTACCAAATTATATCGATAATTTGATTTCTAATATAATGGTACTATTTCAATGACCATATGCAGGTTGGCCTCCTCATTTGCAATCATATGCCTGTACTTATATAATAACTCATGTTGATGTATTTACACCATGGAATCTATTGACACTTATTTAACATATGATATACATAGAGGGTTTGATCCTGTGAAAGTCAAAAACTGTGAGAGCATGAGAACAGTTAGTCTGAACCACTAGATTATGTTCATCTCTCTTATCCTCCAATCAATTAGGAGAGAAACGAGAGAATCTAGTGGTCTAGACTCGCTGGTCTCATGCTCCCACAGTTTTTGGCTCTTACAGGATCAGCCATATATATATATATGGAATATATGCGTATATATGGAATATGCATATATATATATATATATATATATATATATATATACACACACACACACACACACTAATTTAAATAAGTATAACCAATGTAATCTGATAATTTATCTATATTGAAGATCTTATATTTAGAATAGGAAACACATTCTAAATCTTTTGGGGTTTTTCACTTGTTGCCTTTTTAACATCGATTGTATCAGTTATGTTCATTCCTTTTTTATTATCAATTGTATCCTTGATATCTTACAAAATTCATGATTCACCCTTCCATTTAGAATGGTATATTCGTTACGGATGACTTATTTGCATATGTATAGTTAAATTTTATATTAATTATTACTTTTTCAAATTTTAATAATGATAAACTACGATTAAAAAGAAAAAGTAATGAATACAACAACCCTTTGAATTTATGGAATCAAGTAATTTTAAGAATATCAAACAAGTTGTACATAGACTTTTATTTAAAATTTTATAAGTAGAGATATTGTGTTCCTCACCCATAAAACGTCCAATTTAAAAAAAAAACTATGGTGAAACTACTTATGTTCGTCACGAACTATATTGCGTCTTTGCTGCCACAATTTGGGAAATTTGAGGCAAGAAAAATCACTGTTGAACTTCATCTCACTCCTTTTCTGCCATCATTATTACACAAACCATTATGCAATCGGTGCATATTCTTGGGAATTAACAATGATTATGAGTTTTTGCACTTCTCGGATTCAATCAAAACTTCACATTTTTCTTTATTTCACTCCAATTTTTGTTTCTCTAACCTCAGGGCCTTTTGTAATATTTTTGTTTATTAATACATAGAAAATCTTCCCTACCAAAAAAACACTAACAACAATAAATACAAGTCCAGTGTATTTATTTAGCTATAGGAACAAAGTACGGTAGTCATTTACGGGTTTTTAGTTTATGAATAAAGTAAAAAGTATTTGGTGATCGTATATTGTTAAAAATGAAGGGAATATGCAATGTTATAAATTTCGCTTGCTTCGGGCATTAATAAATACTAGCGTGTAGACTCGTTCGTTGCAATTGAAGGAGTGCTTAAGAAGAGAAATAGTATATGCTTTTTATTCCAGAAACAAAGATAAACTCAATTACCCGTGAAAGTAAGCAATATTCAAGAGAATCATCTTGTTGTCAATACCTTTTTAAATTAGAAAATATACTATGGTTCGAATTTTATGTGCTTTTGTATATAAATTCTGATTTTTGAACCTTTTTACAGATCTTTTGAAGCCCTTTCATTCCACATATTGTAGACATTTATCAGAGAGATACAACGAAGTATTTGTGAATTTTTTAGTATTACATTTATCGAAGTTTCTTCATTCCATATTGGATTTACCACCTACTTATGTTTAGTCCCATATATAGATGAGCGGTGGGACTATGGTATGTTTATGGAGCTATATAAGGAGCCCCACACCCCCTGTACTCATGGAGAAATTCAATAAAACATATGACCCTTTGTGACTGTTACCCGTGGAGACCGACTAGGGTTAAGTTATCAATTAAGCGGTCGTTATGATCCTAATCAATCTAGCGATCAATCGAGAAAAGAAACCACTAATGAATCAAACAGTCAAATCGAGCGGTTTTGCTACTTTTGTTAACCTGGTATAGAGACCAGGGTCAAACTCAAGGAGCACAATTATACACTAAATATTTGATCTCAAAAATCAAAAGATTTTATTAATTTTTAGTGGTTTTTAATTTTCAAAATTTTAATTTTTCAATGTGAGAGAATATGCACAACATGGTAAAAGGACACACAAGCACTCTTTTTGTATTTTTTGAAAGTATAAAAAATGATCAGAAAATTAAAGTAGAAATATTTTTAGATTTTATATATCGTAAAGTATTTTTTGGAAATTTTTGTGTATTTTTAAGATGTTTTTGTGATTTTCTAAAAATCTAAAAGTGATAAAAATAACCAATAGTGCATAGCTAGGAATATTTTGTAATTTTAAAATAAGTAAAAGCTCAAAATTCTAGGAAGTGATTTTTATGGAAAACTCAATATGAATATTTACAATCAGGTAATGAAATTATAATTTTTGGATTTTTCTATGGTTTCATATAACTTTTCGAAGTTTTTATATTTTTTTGGAAATTTTAACTTTTAAAAAGTATTTTTTGATAAAATTGGTACTAAAGCTAAAAGATAATAAAATACAATAAAAAATTTTGGAAGAGAAAATGCATGAAAATTAATAAGCAAAAATCACCATAAATAATAAATGCAATCAGGAACTACAAATAACTTTTTGGCAATTTTTGGAGTTAATTTGCTTTTTATTGCAATTACTAAAAGACAAGTAATTAAAAACAATACACAAATACCAAGCTGCAATATTTTTAGTTCTTGGACCTAAAAACTAACAGAATCAGAAATTATAGGGGCCCAGATGCAATTTATCCATGAAATACACACGTAACATGTGATACTGTACACACATGGGTATAAATACAAATGCTAAAAACCTTAACTTCATTCCGTAACCAATTCAAAATATAGGAGTAAAGATGCAAATATACCCAAAACACACATGAAGCTACATGTGAGCTCAATTCATATGGACTAAAAAGCAAATATAAAAACTACATGATCCTTTCTATAAAAGTTTTTAACTACTAATTATTTTTATTAGACTAGAACAAGATAAACAAACATTATGGATGAAAAGGGAAATATACCCTTGCGGTGTGTGACTTGCGCGTGAGGTGGCTGGCGGTTTTAATGAGTCTCTGCAAAGCTATCTGACGTTTCATAGAATGTTGCGGATGTGACCGTCAGATATGACACGCCAGTACTGATCTAACTATGCTGCAAGATTTCTTTTCGTGCGGTGTGGATGGGGTTCAACTTTGATCATAACATCAGGATCTGGCGATATCTGATGGCTCTGATCAAATCTGGAGCTCCTTCTACAGATCGGACGACCAGAAAGGTGAATGGAAGAACTGAAGCTTGACAAACTTCAATCAATCGTGGATGACGATACCCAGCTTGATGAACTCACGATTAAGTCCAGTTGCTTCGTGAAGTCATTCCACGTCAATTGGGATCCTCAAAATGGGCGATGAACGGTCGGATGGAGGTGGCGGTGCTCCACCACATGGAGTTGCTCCGCCTAAGCAGTCAAAGCTCAAAAAGGGTTGCCTTGTGATGTCTGGCCAGGCAACTCAGGTTAAGTCGTATCTAAGGGTCGTTGTGACCTGATTCACAAGGCACAATCAATCAAGAAAAATAAGGCCACAATGAAAACAATGACAAGCACGAAATGAAATGTAAGCAGTCTCCGTTAATTATTTAACCTGGTATAGCGACCAGGGTCGAACACAAGGAGCACAGAAATATATGAAGTAGTCGAGATCAGGAAATTAAAACTAATTTTTATTTTTGCAAATTTTTTTATATTTTCCAAACTAGTGAACAAGCCAATAAAACAATAAGACAACTAAGGCACAAGGAAGCCTTCACAATTTTATTTAGGCTATAAAGAAACTAAATTAAGGAATAAAAATATTTTTATGTTTTTAAAATATGCAAGTGTTTTGGTAATTTTGTGGTCTTTCTCATATTTTGTTTGATTTTATAAAAATGAAACAAGTACAAAACAGAAACACAATGTACAACCCTAACCAAAAGGCAAATTTAAAATGTTTAAATTGCCCAAATGTCTTAGCTGAAATTTTTGTGATAACGTAAATAAAAATACCTAACTATAGGCTCATTTTTTTATTTTTGTAGAAATTTTAATGATTTTTATAAAATTTTTAGTCTTTTGTGATTTTTAGGGTGTTTATAAAATATAATGCAACAAAAATGGTAATGAAGTGAAAACAAGTTAAAACAAGCACACCAGAATTTTTATGGGATTTTGAGACCATTTTTATATTTGTTGGTATTTTATAAAATAGACGAACTCATTTTTAAGGGTTTTTGATTTTTAGAAAATATCAAACAAAATTAAATCGAGACACAACAATTACAAAAAATATTACACCTTAGCAGGAGTTAATGGTAATGTTTGGGGAATTTTTAGAGATGATTTTATAATTATTTGATCTAAAAACAAGAGACACAAGCAGTAGGGACCTATCTGCAATTATCCTAAAGTTTCCAGGTTAAACAATAACACATACAAAAAGTCTAGGGGTACTATCACAAAAAGCCCATACAATACACACACATGCCAATTAAATTATGTACATGGGCATAAATGCAAATATAGAAAATATTTCATTTAAATCATAACCATCAGAAAGTGCAGGACAAGATATGAAAAACACCATAAAAGCACGTGAGTGTGCACATGTTTTTAGACTAGGAGGACTAAAATGCAAATACTGGAAACATCATGGTGTAATATTCAAAAAGTTTGAACTACAACTTTTATTAACAAACTAGAAAATAAAGCATGCAAACTGCATGGAAAATAATGCTATATACCCTCGGCGGGTGCGTGTGGTGCGCGTGGGGGACGCGTGACGTTCTCTGGAGGTGTGTGGACATGCGACTCAGATCCTCTGTTGTGTCAGATCTGATGCCCCAGGGAATGTCGGGGACGTGAGGTGTAGATGCATCTGGCATCAGATCCAATGGACCAAAGGATGCGACGGATGGCGGCTGAGATCTAATATGGTGGATGAAGTCCGGTCTGACGGAGCAGAGGGGGTCTCGAAGAACAAGGCCGAGGCGAACTTCACCTGAGCCTGAGATGGTATCTTCGACTCCAATGATCGATCAGAAGGGCCCGACAAGGTCGTTGAAGTCACCCGCGTCGAATGGACGTGTTCGATGGAACAATCACTGGCCGGATGTGCGTGGCGGTGAAGGTAGACCTGGAGCTCTCCGGCGAACCCTCTAGAAGATGGATCTGGAATCCCTGCACGCGTAAACACTGGTGGAGGCAAGCTCGACTTGGGGCGAAGCTCTGCTCGGGGGTTATTCAAGCAAAAACGGAAAGAAACGACGTGGGGAGAGGTTCGATCTCCGGTGAAGATGAGGGAGGAGATTTGGTCCTTAATATCGACCTAAGAGACGAGCCTAAGGGTGATCAGGCTGCAATGCGAGGTGGATGACGAAGCAGAGAGTCGATCTAAACAGATAGGTTCGAATGTGGGTGCTCCGACTCTATGATTGGAGCATGCGGAGGTGCGACAGTGCTAGATGAAGTGAATGGATCGAATAGGAAAATGTATGATATTGAGGGACTTGAAGTTATAGAGGAACTCTGGAGCTTCAGGTGAAGGTGGCAAGCGAGGTTTTGGCCTCGACCGAGTTGTAAAAGGCTGGGAGGATTGTCACGGCGGCGCACGCTAGCCACGAGGCTGAGCTACGTCTCCTGACCGCCAATCTTCACTCTGATGGACTCCTCTGGTAGCTGTTACTCAATCTGAGGTAGTTGGGGGTTGAAAAAGAGGCGAGGAACGATATGCTGCACTGTGGAGGCGGAGAAGACATTTTATAGGACTTCCAGGGAGCTGAAAGAATCAAGCAAAGGCACACAACCCTAGGAAGGTGCGCTCCTTCCTAGGGATCCATGAATGTCATGGATCCACGAGGAAAACATGGGCGAAGGATCGGGGCGAGAGGCATGACCCCACTGGGGAAATTGGATGGTGGGGTCGAGTCGGGTCAAGCCTAGAAGAGGGCATTGACCCGAGTCAACAAAATGACGTAAACCAATCAGAGAATTCGAATGTATAAAAATACTTACAAATTCAATAAAAAATAATAAATGATTTTAAAACAAAAAGTTTTCAAAATAAAAAATGTTTGTTATTTCCCAAGGATTTTTTCTGTGATTTTTAAATTTATTTACAAAAAATAAATTAATCTCTATATAATATAATGTATTATATACATGTATACTATACCTATGTATTTTGCACAATTATTTTTATTTTGTTATTTTTACCCAAATACCCCAGTTTTTATATTTTATTTATTTACAACATAATTTTTGGAGTATAAAATAAATTTTATTTCATTTTTATTCCTTATTTACATGTATCTAATAAACAGAGTGAAGGATATATACATGTATTTTTTGTACAAGTGAGAAGTGGTTTTATTTTAATTTTTATTTTATTTTTATGATTTTTGTTATATTTTTAGGACTATATTCAAGGAGGTAAAAAGAATATATTATTTTTATGTTATCCAAAAATAATTATTTACATACATAAATGATATATACAATAAAGTGTAAACCCTATCTCTCCCTACTTATTTTATTTGACGATCAGGTCAATGTTTGACCTTATCTTGGGGTTTGGATCACTCTGTATTTATTTTAAATACCTCCCTCCTTTTTTTCCTTTGTTCTTTTATTTTTACACAAATACATGCTAAATATATACTGTTAACATAAGAATGCCACATGCTAACTTATTGCATTTACACTTATCTACATGATGCTTTGCCAAGATAAATAGCTAAAATAAAAGAATAAAGAGTGAGAATCAGGGATTCATCACCCCCATATACTTTACCTTTGCTAGTCCCTTAGCAAACACTTATTTGAAAAAGAAGTGAAAAAGAGAAGAATATAAAAAGAAGGAGAATCAAGGTTGATTATTAAACTTGTCTTCATTAAATTGAAGAATGGAGCTCAGTTAGACCTTTGGATTGTTAGCTTGTCGGAACCTTATTTGGACCTAGGCTTAAGATTCAACAGCCTCTAAGTTCCACCAATATATGGTTAAGACTCCTCAATAATCCAAATCAGAACAAGTCTACATACACAAACTCTAATGACCATGAATCTTTTCTTGTACGGTGTAAGTGATATGTAGCTCCCCACCTCAGAAATGACAAAGAAGCAGCCCCCCCTAACAAGGTAACTCTAATGCTGTAGGCCAACAACTCTTTCCTTAAGGAGCGGGGTATTCCCTTCTAAGTTCAAGTACAAACAACTCAAGAAGAGGGGAAAGAGGAGAATGGACTATGACCAGTGTAGCCATGTATCCTTGGGAGCCCAACTAGTGTAGCTAAGTCTATTGCTGCAAGCTTCATGAGATGAGAATAAGTAACATAAACTTTGCTTTATATGACTATACATACTACGACAGGCATTTTATTTTCAATCAGGCCTGTCCACTTTTTTGGAGTTTTTCTTTCTTTTGCACATTTTTTGATGTGCATATGTACAACATATCTACATGGTGCAACATATATACATAAGCACTTTTTCCTCTTAAGACAGTAGATTATCCCTCTTTTGAAGATTTATTGTAAACCACAACTCCTGTCTTTAGACCTCAACACCACCAGACCAAGTTGAGGCACACTTCCTTCCCTAAAGGAAGACGAGAGGTTCTTCCTAGAAGTACTACTCTCGTATGCTACCCCAAGCCAAAGGAAACTGCCTCCTTACCACCTCATCCGTAGATAGCTATGTGTAAGGTGCTGGTTGATGGGCCAAAATCCTACTAATCCGGATCAGGTAAAAATATCACACTCGGGTCGTTGCGACCCGGATCGATAAGAATCTCGGCTCAATCAAGAAAATAAAGATCAGACCACCAAACAGTAGAATAAAATCAATGAAAAACGATAGCGGTCCTGGCTATTGGATTAGCCTGGTATAATGACCAGGGTCGGACTCAGGGAGCACGTGATGGCCTTGCGGCCTACGAAGTAGTCTAGAATAAAATAAAATAAAATAAAATGGTTTTTGGTGGATTTTTAATGTTTTTATATTTTTTGGATTTTCAAATAATGAAGAAAATAAGGAAAACAAAGAAACAATCAACTATACACAATTATTTAACTACTCAAAATTATTCCAAAAATTCAAACAAAAGAATTTTTCTATTTTTTTTTATTTTTTACTGTATTTGGTTAATTTTTGGTAATTTTCTGATTTTCATTGACTTCTATAAAAATCAAACAAGGCAAGAAAAGAAGGGTACTGTCCAGTCAGACTTGGAGGGCCAATTTAAAATGCAAAATGGCCCTATCAAGGTCTGAAGGTAATTTTCCTGTAAAGAAGAAAATACAAGGAAAAGTTAGGCACCGAATTATTATTTTTGTATTTTTTTAATTATTAGAATTTTTATGGTTTTTTGGGGGTTTTGTAATTTTTATGGGTTTTATAAAGCCAAAAATGACCAAAATTGGTCAGAAAATCAAGCAAGGCAAAGCAAGCAATCTGTAATTTTTTTGTAATTTTTAAAGGTGTTTTAATATTTTTTTTGTGATTTTTCAAGTTAGACAGTAAAGAAAATACGTGTTTCTGAATTTTTAAAAATATCAAAAAGTGTCAAAAATGTCTCCAAAAATTAGAGAAAATTTGACACCATGACAGGAGCCATGTATCCAATTTTCATCAAATTTGGAATTGATTTGCTCTTTTATCAAAATCAAACACAAGGACAAAGTACACAGGGACCTAAATGCAAATAATAGAAAGTCCAGGGGTTCGGTGCAATTTCTCCACGAAATCACGCGCGAGGCGCATTACTTGGGCACTCAGGGACCTATTTGCAAAGAAACTAAGGTTCCTGGACTATTTAGTAACAAGTACTAAAAGTCCAGGGGCCTCAGTGTAAAATACCCACTAAATTAAGCACATGCACATTAAAACCATTCACAGGGGTATTTCTGCAAATATCAAAAGTATAAATGCATTCAAGAACACCTTGAAACTATGAGTCCATACATGCAAATAACCCAAACAAACACGTGTCGATGCACGTGATCCACTACATGCAGGGGTATAAAAGCAATTACCAAACACTACAGGGTCCACTATGCAAATTACCAAACGTAAATAAAATATCTAAAATATTTACAGGACTACAGCAGAACAACTAAAAAACTAAGGGCCTAAGAAGCAAATTACCCTTTATTAATTCGAGGGCCAAATGCGCGCCACGTGTAGATCAGACGGTCAGGGAAGGGGCGTGCCTCAACAAGGGGGTCCTCGGCCCTGATCGAGCGGCTGGGACCACGCCACGTGGAAGATCGACGACTGGAAAGCGACGTGGCTAACCCTCAACGATCGGAAGGTCACGATCACTCCTCCAAAGATCGAGAGGTGATGGCTGCTCCTGGAGTGGACGGCTGCGATGCAAACTGGAGCTGAAGGACGATCGAACGGCTGCGGAGGGTTCTCGAAGAACTGGACTCCGGCGAGGTTCGCCGGGTTCGTGCTGGCACTGGAGGCCTCCTCGTGGGCTGCTGAAGATGGGAAGAGAAACTCCTTGGCCTCCCGCGACGAATGGTGCCCTCCGATGGCTCGACGGATCTCCTGGGAACTCAGGCGAGGCCGGCGGAGATCGAGCTGCTGCACCTGGGTGTCGAAGCCCTCAGATGGGCTCCTTGGGACCTGTAAAGATGTGCAACGGACTCGCGGGTCGAGGGCAAAGTGCCTCGACCCTGTAAGCGGGGGTGAAGGTGGTCGGTGCGGCGGGGCGTGCGAGCTCCGACGGAGTGACGGCGAAGGAACTCGAGTCCCAGCTCCTGTGCGAGCTGGGTTGGATGAAGGGGTGGAGAAGGTGCGCGGAGAGAAGGTGATCGTGATGGGGTGCTCCGATGAGCGAATAGGTGGATAGGGTGGACGGAATCGAAGCGAAACATCGATGGGTCGATTTAGGGAAAAATGGAAATTTGAGAAAAAGAAGAAAGAGAAGGGCTACCTGATGGATGCAATCGACTGTGGAGGAGCAGGGGGTGCTCCAGGTCCTTGCCTCGAGGACCGTCGGTGTCTGAGGCTCTGGCGTCACCTCCAGGCGGCGCACGACGGTGCAACGTCGCCGGATCGATGGTCGAGACGTCTCCTCCTCGCTGCAACAACGCCTGGAGCGAGTTGTCACTCTCGCAGAGGCGATGGAGGTCACTGGGTAGAAAGCGAATGAGCCAAAGATGAAGAACAGGGAGGCGGAGCTCGGACTTTATATGATGGGAGGTCCGGGAAGAGAGTGTCGGATCCGGCTCGGTGGAGCACGGACCCCTAGGCAAGGTGTCGGGCGATGTTCTCGGATTATTGGAGAGTAATTAGGACCCAGGATTTGGCGAAATGGTGATCGGGTCAAGCAGGGATAATTGGGAGAAGATGGGTCCGTGAAGAGGATCCGCGGGTCTGTGGTCCAAAGGGGGGAGTTGACCGAGGGGTCAACGTCCCCTGTGGACCAATCAGAGCCCGCCACCTCATAAATATTTACAAATTCAAAATAAAATAATAAAAGGCTGAATTAGTAAAAATTTAAAACATAAAAAAATGTTTATTTTATTTTTTTTCTATTTTTTTGATTTTTAATGAATTTTTCAAAATAAAAATAAGGTATTTACACTAGGGTGCTATATATAGGTATATATACAATATGGATTTTTTATTTTTGATTTTTAATTCGTTATTTTTGTACATTTTTATTCCTATTTTCTATTTTATTTATTTATATCATAAAATTAGGAATAAAAGGGTATTTTTATTTTATTTTTATTATTTATATACAAGGATGAAATAAATAGATATATACATCTATATACATGGTATATGTACAATGTTCTTTTTAGATTTTTAATTTTGTTCTTTTTATTTTATTTTTGTTTTTATGGTTTTTATTTTATTTATTTATATCATTTTAAGATAGAATATGTACAGATTTTAGGGATTTTAATTTATTTATTTACAAGGCTAAATAGATATAGAGGTGGTTGTATGTATAAGGTGGATATGCACAAGTGGATATTTTTATTTTCTTTTTAATTTTCTTCTTTTTATTTTGATTTTATATTTTCAAATATATACAAATATAAACAAATAAATATGACCCATTTTTATTTTTAGTTTTTAGAGTAAAATATTTATTTAATTACAGGTATATGTACACATGAGCTTCCTTATCTTTCTCTACTTGGGCATTTATGCGGCCAGGCCCATGCTGAGCCCTCCCTTGGGATTAGGTCGCTCAATATTTATTCTAAATATCTCCCTCTTTTTCTTTTGTCTCTTTATTTTTTTATTTTTGCACAAAAACATGCTAATTATTAGTTTTTACACAATGCATGCTTTTGGTAATTATTTGTATTTACATGAATATACATGTATTTGCAAAGGTTTTTGTAGCTAAAATATAAGAATAAAGAGTGATGAATGGGTATTCGTCACCCCCCTATACTTAAATTTGCTAGTCCCTTAGCAAACACTTATTTGAAAAAGAAGTGAAAAAGAGAAAGAGAAAGAAAAAGAGGAGAATATACATGGATTAAGGCTGATTATTAAACTTGCCTTCATTAAATTGAAATATGGAGCTCGATCAGATCTTTGGATTATTAATGTGTCGGAACCTTATTTGGACTTAATCTTAAAACTCAACAGCCTCTAAGTTCCACCAATCTATGGACAAGACTCCTCAATAAACCAGATCAGAACAAGTCTACATACACAAACTCTAATGACCATGAATCTTTCCATGCAGTGTAAGTGATATGTAGCTCCCCACCTCAGAAGTAACAAAGAAACAACCTCCCCCAACCTAGTAACTTTAATGCCTCGGTCTAGCAACTCTTTCCTCGAGAAGCGGGGTATTCCCTTCTAAGTTCAAGTGCAACCGGCTCAAGAAGAGGGGGAAGAAGATGAAGAATGGACCATGGCCAGTGTAGCCATGTATCCTTGGGAGCCCAACCAGTGTAGCTAAGTCTCCCGCTGCAAGCTTCATGAGATGTAACATGGATACCATAAGCTTTTGCTTTATTTGACTATATACACTCCGATGGGGTTATTAAATTTTCAATCCGACCCACCACTTTTTTGGAGTTCTTTTTTCTTTTTTCACATTTTTTTGTGCAACTGTACAACATATCTACATGGTGCAACATATATACAAGGAGTTTTTCCTCTTGAGCCAGTAGACTATCCCTCTTTTGAAGCTTTATTGCAACCCACGACTTCTGTCTTTAGACTTCATCACCACTAGACCAAGTTGAGGTGCACTTCCTTCACTAGAAGATGAAGAGAGGTTCCGCCTAGAAGTACTACCCTCATATGCTACCCCAAGACAAAGGAAACTGCCTCCTCACCACCTCATCCGTGGAGAGCTATGTGTAAAGTGTTGGTGCAAGTCAAGCCATTGTCTCTAAGAGTCATGCGTGTGTTGTTAAGTGCTCTACTTAGGCTCATCAAGATGATATATGCTCATAGCCTAGTGGACTCAAAGAATTAAGTCCCAATGGACCTGAAAAGCCTTAACCCTAAGCCCTATAATGTTCCTCTTAGAATTAGGTGGATTAAGATCTTAATCAAGCTCCATTTCCCAATTTAATTCCAGGCTAGTTTAAATGTCAACTATGATCCAGGAAAAACTATACAAATATTTACAAAGATGCTATTTACAAATATTTACAATCATGCAAAATTTTTGAAAAATGTTTTGAAACCATGGAGGTATGCATGAATGCAAGTTTTGCAAAAATATTTACAAACATTTACACAAGGTTTTTGCAAACTTTTTGTTTTCAAAACATTTTGGAAAAATTTTGTATTATATACATAATTTTGATATGAAAATATTTACAAATCCTTTACACAAATCATTTTACAATCATTTGTGCAAAAATTATTTGTATAAATAGGTATGTGCAAGATGAATTTTATATACAAGGGAAAAATTTTAAATTTTATGGGGTTTTAGCCATTTTTTTATTCACACACTTACACAAAGTACGAGTTATGGCTAAAGTATATATGAAATATATAAGCACCCCCTATACTTAGCTCGAACGATGTCCTCAGAGTGATCAAGAGCGATGAAGAAGACATAACTCGTGCTTAGTATAGGGACGTGAAAAGGAATGGTTATATACAGAGATGAATCAAAGAATAGAATGAATAGAAGATCAAGAGAGTTTCGGCTTTTCCCCCTATACTTAGGATCAAGTAATCCTAAGTATAGCAAGCTATACATGAAGGGAAATCTGAGTGAAGGATGCACAGAATCTGCCCCCCTATACTTAGGGTGAAATATCCCTAAGTATAGGCAGCAAAACAAGGGTATAAAGGATAAAAGAATACCCGAAGGTCCTACATCCCCCCTATACTTAGGGTAAAGTACACCCTAAGTATAGCATAATTATAAGATGAGAAAAAGGGATGTGTGACTAAAGAATAGAGTGATATAGACAGCTGGATCTATATAGGTTGGAAGAACAGTGATAATCAGGCGTGAGATGCAATAGATGTGAGTCGAGAGACCACATCTCACGCAAAATGAATAGGGGAAACATCAACGACCCGCGGCTCAAGATCTAAGAATGGCTTGAGTCGCTGGCCGTTCACTCGAAAGATATTCTCAGAAGACAACTCAGATATATCAATGCTCCCGTTGTCGTGTACCTTTCTCACAAGATAAGGTCCCTTCCATTTGCTCCGTAGCTTCCCTGGAAATAGACGAAGCCTATCATCAAACAGCCATACTCTCTGTCCAGGCTCAAAATGCTTGTGGCTGATATGAGAATCATGCCACTCTTTCACTCTCTCGTTATACTGTAGGCTGTTTGAGAAGGCGGTATCATGAAGCTCCTCCAGGGCTGCTAACTCTGCCCTCCTCTGGTCTCCTACACTATCTGGATCCAAAAGAATGTCCGTGACTGCCCAAAGTGACTTGTGCCTCAACTCAACAAGTAAATGGCACGGCTTGCCATAAACGAGGCAAAAGGGAGATGTGCCCAATGGTGTCTTGAAAGACGTCCTATATGCCCACAAGATCGAGTCCAAAAGCTGTGACCAATCCTTTCGGTCAGGGCAGACGACTTTTTGCAAAATAGTCTTGATCTCCCTGTTCGACACCTCGGCTAGACCATTCGTCTATGGATGGTATGGAGTGGCAACTCGATGGTCTATGCCGAACTCGCTAGCAAGTGCCTTCACCTGGTCATTGATGAAATGAGACCCCCCATATGAAATCAATACTCGAGGTACCCCAAACCGTGTAATGATGTGCTTCCTCAAAAATCTACAAACTGTCCTGGTCCTGGCATCAGCAGTTCGGGCGGGGATGGCCTCAACCCAACGACTCACATAATCGACGGCCAACAGAATGTACTCAAATCCCTGACTCTTAGGGAATGGACCCATGAAATCGATGCCCCATGCGTCAAAAACCTCACAGAAGTGAATGGGCTGCATCGACATCATATCACGCTGTCCACAAGTGCCCATCCTCTGACAGTCAGTACACCTCTTCACGAACTCATCAGAATCCTTGAAGAGGGTAGGCCACCATAGGCCGGATTGGAGCACTTTCTGTGCCGTTCTCCTCCCTGAGTGGTGTCCTCCTGCCTCCAGCTTGTGGCAATAAGTAAGGACGCTGTGATGCTCCTCCTGAGGAATGCACCTACGCCAGATACTATCCCCTCCCTCATGGTAAAGGATGGGATCCTCCCAATGGTTAAACTTGGCCTTCGCGAGGAAGATCTCAAGTTTTTTCCTGGGCCAATCTTGTGGAACTTTCTTGGCGACAAGATAGTTCACAATATCGGCGTACCATGGGAGTGAGGCGATAGCAAGGATCGCCTCATCTGGAAAGGTCTCACAAATAGGGTCAATCTGCTCAGAATCCTCAAGATACTCCAATCGGGAGAGATGATCCGCCACCACATTCTTGACTCCAGGCTTATCCTTAATCTCTATGTCAAACTCCTGGAGTAGAAGGATCCATCTAGTCAATCTGGCCTTGGCATCCTTCTTTGCCATGAGGTACCTGATGGCGGTATGATCTGTATACAGAGTCACTCTAGATCCAATAATGTATGATCTGAACTTATCTAGGGCGAAGACTACGGCTAGCATCCCCTTTTCTGTGACTGTATAGTTCCGCTACGCGGAATCCAATGTGCGGCTAGCGTAGTGGATAGCAAATGGGACTCCATCCCTCCTCTGTCCTAGCACAGCCCCCACGACAAAATCGGAGGCGTCCGTCATGATCTCGAATGGGAGAGACCAATCTGGTGGCTGAAGGACAGGATCCTCAACAACACAATGCTTGAGAGTCTCAAACGACAAAAGACACTTGTCATCGACAAGGAACTCGGTGTCTTTCGGTAGCAGATCAGTCAACGGTCGGGCAACCCTACTGAAATCACGAATGAATCGCCAGTAGAAACCGACGTGCCCCAGGAATGACCGTAACTGCCGCAAATTGGACGGCGGTGCAAGTTTTCTAATGACATCAACCTTGGCCGAATCAACCTCCATGCCCCTGTTGGAGATGATATGGCCAAGCACCGTCCCCTGAGTCACCATGAAGTGACTCTTCTCCCAAGATAGAACCAAGCGAACCTCTATACATCGCTAAAGTACTCGGTCTAGGCAGTCAAGACAGGAGTCGAATCCGTCGCCGTAAACCGAGAAATCATCCATGAAGACCTCCAAGCACTCCCCTACCATGTCCAAAAAGATCGACATCATGCATCTCTGAAAAGTCGCTGGGGCATTGCATAGCCAAAATGGCATGCGTCGGAAGGCGTATGTGCCGAAGGGACATGTGAAGGTAGTCTTGTCCTGGTCCTCTGGAGCGATGGCCACCTGGTTGTAGCTCGAGTACCCATCCATAAAACAATAGTGGCTCTTCCCTGCCAGTCTCTCAATGATCTGATCAATAAAGGGCAGGGGGAAATGATTCTTCTTGGTGGCCTGATTGAGTCGTCTGTAATCCACGCAGACCCTCCAAGAAGTGGGTACTCGTGTAGCGATCTCCTCTCCAGACTCCGAAATCACTGTAGTGATGCCTGTCTTCTTGGGCACCACATGTAACGGACTGACCCACTTGGAGTCGGAGATGGGATAGATAAAATCGACGCTCCACCACTTTGAAATTTCCTTCATGACAACCTCTCTCAGATTCGGGTTCAGCCGCTGCTGGAACTCACGCGACGGCTTCGCCTCATCCTCGAGATAGATATGGTGGGAGCACAGGGCTGGACTAATCCCCTGGAGATCTTCTACGCTCCATCCTATCGCCTTGCGGTTCTTTTCAAGAACCCCCATCAAGCGGGATTCCTGCTCTCCAGTCAAATCAGCGGAGATAATGACTGGGTACATCTCATGCTCACCCGCAAGGAACCTATACTTCAACGAAGTAGGTAGTGGCTTCAGCTCTGGACAAACTGGTGTTGGCAAATCTGGCTTCTGAAGAATCCGAGTGTATGCAGCCAAATCTGCCCGGGAGAATGAGAACTCTCTCTCACAAACTGGATCTGGAGAAGGCTGCTCAACTAAACTGTCTCTGCTCTGCTCGGCATCTACCTCCTCCCCATCTGCAGGCTCAATGGAAATCAGATCTGGCATATAGTCATCACAATCTGCCCAATCAGACTCTGACTCCGAGGGATCTGTGTCATCCAAGGTGGCATCAGCACCACCATCATCACAAGAATCTGTCTTACGGTCGAGAACCGGCTCTGCTGCCTCTGAAGTATCCTGGACCAGGAATGTGCTCTCCAAGCTCTCCTCTGTAGTCGTCTCTACATCAGCGGAGTCTGAAAATGAGAGGATGGCCTGTGCGGCTGGGTCTGCCCAAACTGTCTCATCGTTTGTGATCACAAAGTCATAGTCCTAGTGGATGTCTAGCCCGATATCTGTCATCTGCTCTATGTCTGAGGTGGTCTCTGAGCATGATCTGTCTCTGGCTCTGCTGTCCTCGACCGTCTCTATTTGTACACTTTCGTGCTCGACGTGAAAGTATACCTTCCCTCTATCATGGTCGGTCACAGCCTTGGCTGTGGCCAAGAACGGGCGAACTAGAATGATGGGGGTATAGGTCACTGACTCAGGGATCTCCATGTCCAACACTACGAAGTCCACGGGGAATTGCAGGCCCTGAATCGTGACGACAACGTCTCGCAACAACCCCTTCGACCTCTTGACAGATCGATCCGCAAACTGAAGGACTGTCCCGCTCTATCGAAGAGTGCCCAGCTCGAAGCGGTCGAGAAGGGCTGCCAGAAGTAGGTTGATCGACGATCCACTGTCTAATAGAGTATGGTCGAACCTCTGCTCACTGATATGGCATCTGACATAAGGGGCTCCTGAATCTGACCTCTTGGCCGGCAGACGGTTCTGGATCACGAAACAAGTGTCTTTTGTCAGCACATGAATCTCTGAGTGGTGGTTCCTCCTCTTCCTCCTGACTGTGGTCCTGTCTCTAAGTGAACGCTGGAGAAGAGGGATGTGCTGCAAAACCTCCTGAAGAGTCAGCTAAATGTGAAACCGATCTATCATCTGCTGGCTGAACTCTTCTTGATCTCTCTTTTTTGGATTTTCTTTTTTCTTCCCCTTCCCCAACTGAAGGGCTCTAGAGAAGGGGATCATAGGGTCCTTCTCAGATGAAGGACTAGGAAAGAGTCTATACGGTTCGATGACCGGATCCACACATACATCATGCACCACAGTGGGACCAGAAGAAAATAAACCCTTTCCTTTATTCACAGAAATGTTCCGGGATACAGGTGCAGAAGAAGGAAAAACTACATGTCTCTCAACAGAAGCATGGGTGGCCTCAGTACCACCATCGGCTGGGTCGGCTGGAAGACTCGCGGCCTCAGTACCGCGCTCTGGCTCGGCAAAATGGGTGGCCTCAGTACCACCTCCTCGAACTGGTGAAACGGCGGCCTCAGCACCGCCTGTGGAATCAACATCCTTGGTGGCATCAGTATCACTGTCATCGTCTCTAGCAGCCTCAGTACCGCTCTCCTCCTCGTCTGGTACTCTGGAAGTGTCCTCGTGGTGTAGCTCAGACGAGGCACCGCCTGCTGGCATCCTACCGCTCCTAAGTGTGACAAAGTCAGTATAAAAAAGATATGCAGACATATCACCAAAAGTATCACTAGGAGTGGCATACTCAGTACAAACTACCTGCTCAGATTTCCTCTTCAGTATGTTGGGGTTCGGCTCAATCTGGGCAGGGATGGCGGCCTTCCCTCTCACGATATCCCATATCTCCTGGCGGAACTCATCCATCTCCCGTCGAAAAGTAGCCTGCTGATTTGTGAGAATGCAGGCTATATCATCCAAGACAGGGTTCTCATGGGGAACCCGACGGGTAGCCTCTCTGGTAGTGAGGCTGCTGGATCTGCTGCTGTGGTTGAGAGGGGTAGGTGTGTGGCTGATACTGCAGCTGGTGAGGCTGATTACGCCTCCAAGACTGTCCCTGCTGATGGGGACGAGGACCATACTGTGACTGCTGCTGTGGTGGATACACTGGGGGCTGCTGCTGCTAGTGATCTCTCTGATGGCCGTACTGACCACCCTGTCCTGATGGCTGCTGCTGGGGCTGGGCACCTTCGGTCCCCCAACGGAATCCGGGATGGTCTCGTCGGATACCGGGCTGGGGGCGGGCATACCAAACCCCGTTGACATCCATCAACGGCTCTGTGTCGTACCGGGGTGGCGGAAGCACTGCCAGAGGCTGATCCAGCTCGTATATCACCATCTGCATGTCTGGAGACGGTGGTGACTGGTAGGTGGGCTGCGACTGCTGGTACGGCTCCGCCTGTACAAGATGAACCTGTCTAGGCTGCTGGTGGGAGTTGGAGCACTGGGACTGGCTGCCGGAGCTACTCGGATCTCCTCGTGCCTGAAGACGGGGCTGGGAAGCCGTCTGTGCCTCCTGGAGACACATGAGCTGTGTCTTCAGGTCACTCAGAATTTGTGCCATCTGCTCCATCTGCGTGATGCCCTGGCACTGCTTCTTCTCGATAATTTCCATCCGGTCCAGCTTCTCGCTAATGATTCCCATGTCTGCGGTAGTGGACTCAGCCTGTGCTACGGCTACAGCGGACGAACTGGATGGACCGGCGTCGACCCGTGCTATCCTCTGGTACTGCACAGTCTGTGGCTGCTGGGGTCTGCCCTGAGTATACAATCGAGTCTGTGACATCACCATGTAGTTCTCGGCCATCTCCTCATAGATGGCCCAGACCTGGTCGTGATCCTTAGCGAAGTAAGACCCACCACAAGAAGCATTCACCAAGCCCTGAAGCTCTGGTGTCAGCCCGCTGAAAAAGCTCTGAACAAGGTTCGGCTTGGAAATGTCGTGGTGCGGGCATCTGTCAGTCAGCTCTCGAAACCTCTCCCATGCCTCATGGAACTGCTCGTTGGGGAGCATGGAGAAGTTGCTGATCAGGGCTCTAGCGGCGTTCGTCCGCCCGAGTGGATAGTACTTGTGCAAGTACTCGACGCGGAGCTGCTCCCAGGTGTAGACGAACTTCCCCAAATGTTTCAGCCAGGTGGCTGCTCTGTCCGCTAAGGAGAAGGGGAAGGCAATCATCCGTATGGTATCCTGGTCCACCTGACGATCGTGGACAGTACTGCAGATAATCTCAAACTCCTGCAGGTGGAGATGGGGCTCCTCAGTGGCCAACCCGTGAAACCGGGGAAGAAGATGCAAAGTGTTCGGGGGGAACTTGAACTCCCCCACGATAGCTGGTAGCACCACCCAACGGTGCGTCAAAGTCGATCCGGGATTGTGGTTCTCCCGCATCGGTCTCGGTGGTCCTGCTGCTGCTGCTGCGGCTACTGCGGCAGCTGCCGCATCGTCGGGTCCTCCTCCACGGTTCTTGATAACCGTCCTGAACACTAGGGTATAAGGTGCTAAATGGTCGTTGCGACCCAAGCAATCAGGCTCGATCAATCAAGAAAAATAGACCACCAATATAAAAATCAACTCGAAAATGAATAGCGGTCTTGCTATTATTTTAACATGGTATAACGACCAGGGTCGAACTCAAGGAGCACGTAATGGCCTTACGGCCTACGAAGTAGTCAAAAATAGAATGAAAGAGAAGAAAAGAGTATTTTTGGTGGTTTTTAGGGTTTTTATATTTTTTTTTGATTTTTAATGAATTAAGAAACTAAAGAAAACAAGTACACAAGGCAATTCAACTATTTATTTAATGTATCAAAAATCAGTCAAAAATTCAAATAAAAATATTTTTGGGTGTTTTATGTTTTTTACTGTTTTTGGTGAATTTTTGGGATTTTTCTGTTTTTTATATGATTTTCTAAAAATGAAACAATGAAAGGAAAAGAAGGTACTGTCCAGCCGAGCTTAAGGGACCTAGATAAAATATCTAGAAATCCCCAATAAGCCTGGAGGTAATTTTCGTGTATAGAGAAATAAACAAGGAAAATTTGAGCACCTAAATTATTATTTTTGGGTTTTTAGTTTATTTATTAGATTTTTTAGAAGTTTTTAGGTGTTCTTCAATTGTTAGGAGTTTTATATGATGAAAAATTGCCAAAATTGGCTAGAAAATCAAGCAAGCCAAAACAAACACTAGCTAATTGTTTTGTAATTTTTGGATAAGTTTTACTATTTTTTGTGATTTTTCGAATCAGACAGTAAAGAAAATACGTGTTTTTGAATTTTTTAAAAATATCAAACAGTGTCTAAAATGTCTCCAAAATTCATAGAACTTTTACATCATGGCAGGAGCCATGTATCTAATTTTCATCAAATTTGGAGTTGATTTTCTATTTTATTCAAAAATAGAAAGTTGGTACTGTGCACAGGGACCTTAGTGCAAATACCAAGAGTCCTGGGGGGTCCGGTGCAAAATACCCAGGAAAACACGCGCGTAGCGCGTGCCTGAGGCACTCAGGGACATAAATGTAAGAAAAACAAGCTTTGAGGACTATTTGGTAAAAGGTACCCAAAGCCCAACGGCTTGTTTGCAATTATCCCAAAAATAAACGTACATGCACAATTACTTTACGTACAGGGGTATAAATGCAATAATCCAAAACTATTCATTCACTCCATAACATCTCAGAACTATAAGGTATAAAATGCAAATAGCCCAGAAAACCACGTGTCGAAGCACGTGCTACACCATACACAGGTGCATAAATGCGAACGAAATAAAGTGCAGGGTCCTCAATGCAATTGTACCAAAAACGAAACAACTAGATAACGTATTTACAGAACAAAAAGAGAGGGCCTAAGGGTAAATTACCCTATATTAAGTCGAGCCGCTGGATGGATGCCACGTGGTAGATGAACGGTCAGGATCAGATGGCCCTCCAAAGCTGGGCTCCTCGTGGTTATCAGACGGCGGAGGCGTAGCCACGTGGAGGATCGAACGATGGAGGGCGTCGGTGGCTAAATCTTACGTATCGGGCGATCCAAATTGCCTCTCCAAGGATCTGACGGTGGCGGGACCTCCTCAGGTGGACGGTCGAGATGCGAACTGGAGGTCGAAGGCGATCGGACGGCGGAGGAGGATGCTGGACGAACTGGGCGTCGACGAACTTCGTCGGGCTCGTGGCGGTGCTGGCGTCCTCCTGGAAGTTCGCTGAAGATTGGAGAAGGTGCGTGGGAGGCTTCCGCGTCGAGTGAAGGTCTCCGATGACCTAGCCGAGCTCTGGAGAGCTCCGGCAAGGTCGGTGGAGCTGGAGCTACTGGACCGAATGGTCCAAGCCCTCAGATGGGCTTGGATGAACCTGCAAAGTAGACCAGAAAGCTCGCGGGTCGATGGCAAACTGCCTCGACCCCATTAGGTGTGGTGAAGGTGGTCGAGGGGTCGGTGTGGGCGAGCTCCGGCGAGGGTGTGGACAGAGGAGCTCGAACCCCAGCTCCTGTGCGAGCTGGGTTGAATGGGAGTGCGGAGAAGGTGCGCGGGAGGAAGGCGGAGGTGACGGTAGATTCCGATGGTCGAACGGAACATTGGAATGGTCAGAATCAGCGAAACACGACGGCGGAGCGAATTGGGGGTAATCTAAAATTAGCGAAAAAGAAAGGACAATGGTTCTACCTGGGTGGATGAATGGACTGTAGGCGAGCTTGCGAAGCTCTGGGTCCTCGCCTCAAGGAGCGTCGACCTCCGAGGCTCGAGCTCCTGCTCTGGGCGGAGCACGGCGGTGGTGAATCGCCGGATCAGTGGTCTGAACGTCCTCAGCCTCGCTGCAACACCTCCGGGGCAAGCTGTCACTCTCGCGATGAAGGTGGAGGTCACTGGAAGGGGGAACGACAAGCCAAAGATGCAAGAATAGGGTGGCAGAGCTCAGCTTAAGTATGGGTGCAGGTCCGGCTAGGGTAGGTCGGGTAGGGCTGTGTGAAGCGCGGATCCCGAGGCTAGGGCTCCGACGAGGGTATCGAATATGTCGTGATCAAAACGGACCCAGGGTTTAGGTGAGGAGTGATCGGGTTTAGGTGCGAAAAATACGAGAAATCGGGTCGGGCACCCGTTACCCGTGGGAGGTGGTCCTGGGGGGGAAGTTGACCGGGCGGTCAACATCCCCGTGGACCAATGGAAACATGCCACGTGTAAAATATTTAGAAATTCAAATAAAAATAACAAATGGCCAATTTATTAAAAAGTCAAAACATGAAATATTTTTGTTTTAATTTTTTCTATTTTTTTGATGATTTTTAAATAATTTTTCAAAATAAAAATAGGGTATTTACAATATAGTACTATGCATAGGTATATATACAATATGGGGTTTTTAATTTTGTTTTTTAATTTGTTATTTTTATACAATTTTATTCCCATTTTGTATTTTATTTATTTATATCATAAAATAGGGAATAAAAAGATATTTTTATTTTATTTTTATTATTTTTATACATAGGTGAAATAAATAGATATGTACATATATATACGTGGTGTATTTACAAAGTATTTTTGATTTTTAATTTTGTTCTTTTTATTTTGTTTTTGTTTTAATTTATTTTATTTATTTACACCATAAAGGATAGAATATATACAAGATTTTTGGAAATTAATTTTATTTATAAGGTTAAATAAATACAAGGTGAATGGACTATATACATGGGGACTGTGTACATGAGTGGTGTTTTTGTTTTCTTTTTAATTTTTCTATTTTTATCTTGATTTTATATTTATAAATATATACAAATATTTACAATCCAGTTTTAGTCTCTTTTTGGGAGGAAAATATTTTTATTTTATTTACATATATATATTTACACACATGAGTCCCTATCTCCCTCTACTTTGGCTTTTATGCGGTCAGGCCCATGCTGAGCCCTCCCTTGGGATTAGGTTGCTCAATATTTATTCTAAATATTTCCTTCTTTTTCTTTTTACTCTTTATTCTTTTATTTTTGCACAAAAACATGCTAATTATTAAACTTTATACAATGCATGCTTTTGATAATTATTTGTATTTACATGAATATACATGCATTTGCAAAGGTTTTTGTAGCTAAAATATAAGAATAAAGAGTGATGAATGGGTATTCATCACCCCTTATACTTAACTTTTGCTAGTCCCTTAGCACACACTTATTTGAAAAAGAAGTAAAAAAGAAAGAAAGAAAAAGAAAAAGAGAGGAATATACATGGATCAAGGTTGAATATTAAACTTTCCTTCATTAAATTGAATTATGGAGCTCGATCGGATCTTTGGATTATTAGTGTGTCGGAACCTTATTTAGACTTAAGTTTAAAACTCAACAGTCTCTAAGTTCCACCAATCTATGGACAAGACTCCTCAATAAACCAGATCAGAACAAGTCTACATACACAAACTCTAATGACCATGAATCTTTCCATGCAGTGTAAGTGATATGTAGCTCCCCACCTCAAAAGTAACAAAGAAACAACCTCCCCCAACCTGGTAACTCTAATGCCTCGGTCTAGCAACTCTTTCCTCGAGAAGCGAGGTATTCCCTTCTAAGTTCAAGTGCAACCAGCTCAAGAAGAGGGGGAAGAAGTATAGACTTTTGGGAGCTCAGCCAGTGTAGCTAAGTCTCCCGCTGCAAGCTTCATGAGATGTAAGCATGGATACCATAAGCTTTTGCTTTATTTGACTATATACACTCCGGTGGGGTTATTAAATTTTCAATCCAACCCACCACTTTTTTGGAGTTCTTTTTGCATTTTTTTTCAAGTGCCTCTATACAACATATCTACATGGTGCAACATATATACAAGAAATTTTCCTCTTGAGCCAGTAGACTATCCCTCTTTTGAAGCTTTATTGCAACCCACAGCTTCTGTCTTTAGCCTTCATCACCACTAGACCAAGTTGAGGCGCACTTCCTTCACTAGAAGAAGAAGAGAGGTTCCGCCTAGAAGTACTACCCTCATATGCTACCCCAAGCCAAAGGAAACTGCCTCCTCACCACCTCATCCGTGGAGAGCTATGTGTAAGGTGCTGGTGCAAGTCAAGCCATTGTCTCTAAGTGTCATGCGTGTGTTGTTAAGTGCTCTACTTAGGCTCATCAAGATGACATGTGCTCATAGCCTAGTGGACTCAAAGAATTAAGTCCTTATGGACCTGAAAAAGCCTTAACCCTAAGCCCTATAAGTTTCCTCTTAGAATTAGGTGGATTAAGATCTTAATCAAGCTCCATTTCCCAATTTAATTCCAGGCTAGTTTAAATGTCAACTATCATCCAGGGAAAAACTATATACATATATACACAAAAATGCTATTTACAAATATTTACAATCGTGCAAAATTTTTGAAAAATGTTTTGAAATCATGAATGGATGGATGCATGAAGTGCAAGTTTTGCAAAAGTATTTACAAACATTTACACAAGATTTTTGCAAACTTTTGATTTTCAAAACATTTTGGAAAAATTTTGTACTATATACATAATTTTTATAAGAAAATATTTACACAAACTTTACACAAAAACTTTTTGAAAACATTTTTACAAAAAATAATTTTGTACACTAGCTATGTATGTGCAATAAAAGAATGATTATTTACAGGAAAATTTTTTTAACTTTTGTGATTTTTACGGTTTTTAGCCATTTTATTCATTAACACACTCACACAAAGTACGAGTTATGGCTAAAGTATATATGAAATATATACACCCCCCTATACTTAGCTCGAACGATGTCCTCAGAGTGATCAAGAGCGATGAAGAAGACATGACTCGTGCTTAGTAAAAGGGAAGTGAAAAGGAATTGCTAGGTACAGAAATGAATAAATGAATAAAATGAGGAGAACTCGGTGGTTTCCCCCTATACTTAGGATTAAATAATCCTAAGTATTGCAAGATGTACATGAAGGGAAATCCGAGTGAAGAATGAACAGAGTCTGCCCCCCCCTATACTTAGGGTAAAATATCCCTAAGTATAGGCAGCAAAACAGGGGCAGAACGAATGAAAAGAATACCCGCAGGTCCTACATCCCCCCTATACTTAGGGTAAAGTACACCCTAAGTATAGCATAATCATAAGATGAGAAAAGGGATGTGGGACTAAAGAATAGTGTGATATAGACAACTGGATCTATACAAGTCGGAAGAACAGTGATAATCAGGCGTGAGATGCAATAGATGTGAATCTAGAGACCACATCTCACGCAAAGTGAATAGGGGCAACATCAACGACCCGCGGCTCATGATCTAAAAATGGCTTGAGCCGCTGGCCATTCACTCGAAAGGTACTCTCAGAAGACACTCGGATATATCAATGCTACCGTTGTCGTGTACCTTTCTCACAAGATAAGGTCCCTTCCATTTGCTTTGTAGCTTCCCTGGAAATAGACGAAGCCTAGCATCAAACAACCATTCTCTCTGTCCAAGCTCAAAATGCTTGTGGCTGATATGAGAATCATGCCACTCTTTCACTCTCTCCTTATACTGAAGGCTGTTTGAGAAGGCTGTATCTCTAAGCTCCTCCAAGGTTGCTAACTCTGCCCTCCTCTGGTCTCCTACACTATCTGGATCTAAAAGAATATCCGTGACTGCCCAAAGTGACTTGTGCCTCAACTCAACAGGTAAATGGCACGGCTTGCCATAAACTAGGCGGAAGGGAGATGTGCCCAATGGTGTCTTGAAAGACGTCCTATATGCCCACAAGACCGAGTCCAAAAGCTGTGACCAATCCTTTCGGTCCGGGCGGACGACTTTCTGCAAAATAGTCTTGATCTCCCTGTTCGAGACCTCGGCTAGACCATTCGTCTGTGGATGGTATGGAGTGGCAACTCGATGGTCTATGCCGAACTCACTAGCAAGTGCCTTCACCTGGTCGTTGATGAAATGAGACCCTCCATCTGAAATCAATACTCGAGGTACCCCGAATCGCGTGATGATGTGCTTCCTCAAAAATCTGCAAACTGTCCTGGCATCAACGGCTCGGGCGGGGATAGCCTCAACCCAACGACTAACATAGTCAACGACCAACTGAATGTACTCAAATCCCTGACTCTTAGGGAATGGACCCATGAAATCGATGCCCCATGCGTCAAAAACCTCACAGAAGTGAATGGGCTGCATCAGCATCATATCACGCTGTCCACAAGTGCCCATCCTCTGACAGTCAGTACACCTCTTCACGAACTCATCAGAGTCCTTGAAGAGGGTAGGCCACCACAAGCCGGATTGGAGCACTTTCTGTGCCGTTCTCCTCCCAGAGTGATGTCCTCCTGCCTCAAGCTTGTGGCAGTAAGTGAGGATGCTATGGTGCTCATCCTGAGGGATGCACCTACGCCAGACACTATCCCCTCCTTCGTGGTAAAGGATGGGATCCTCCCAGTAGTAAGACTTGGCCTTCGCAAGGAAGGTCTCAAGCCTCTGTCTGGGCCAACCTTGTGGGACTTTCTTAGCAACAAGAAAGTTCACAATATCGGCATACCACGGGAGTGAGGCGATAGCAAGGATCACCTTATCTGGGAAGGTCTCACAAATGGGATCAATCTGCTCAGACTCCTCAGGCTGCTCTAAACGGGAGAGATGATCCGCCACCACATTCTTGACTCCAGGCTTATCCTTGATCTCAATGTCGAACTCCTGGAGTAGAAGGATCCATCTAGTCAGTCTGGCCTTGGCATCCTTCTTTGCCATGAGGTATCGGATGGCGGTATGATCTGTGTACAAAGTTACTCTAGATCCAATGATTTACGATCTGAACTTATCTAGGGCGAACACTACTGCTAGCATCTCCTTCTCTGTGACTGTATAATTTCGCTGGGCGGAATCCAAGGTGCGACTAGCATAGTGGATAGCAAATGGGACTCCATCCCTCCTCTGTCCCAGCACAGCCCCCACGGAAAAATCGGAGGCGTCCGTCATGATCTCGAATGGGAGAGACCAATCTGGTGGCTGGAGGACAGGAGCCTCAACAATACACTGCTTGAGAGTCTCAAACGACGAAAGACACTTGTCATCGACAAGGAACTCGGTGTCTTTCGTCAGCAGGTCAGTCAACGGTCGGGCAACCCTACTGAAATCACGGATGAACCGCCGATAGAAACCGACGTGCCCCAGGAAAGATCGTAACTGCCGCAAATTGGACGGTGGTGTGAGTTTTCTAATGACATCAACCTTGGCCGGATCAACCTCCATGCCCCTGTTGGAGATGATGTGGCCAAGCGCCGTCCCTTGAGTCACCATAAAGTGACTCTTCTCCCAAGAAAGAACCAAGCGGACCTCAATACATCGCTGAAGTACTCGGTCTAGGCAGTCAAGACAGGAGTCGAATCCGTCGCCGTAAACCGAGAAATCATCCATGAAGACCTCTAAACACTCCCCTACCATGTCCGAAAAGATCGACAGCATGCATCTCTGAAAAGTCGCAGGGGCGTTGCATAGCCCAAATGGCATGCGTCGGAAGGCGTATGTGCCGAAGGGACAGGTAAAGGTGGTCTTCTCCTGATCCTCAGGAGCGATGGCCACCTGGTTGTAGCCCGAGTACCCATCCAGAAAAAAGTAATGGCTCTTCCTTGCCAGTCTCTCAATAATTTGATCGATAAAGGGCAGGGGGAAATGATCCTTCTTGGTGGCCTGGTTGAGTCTCCTGTAGTCAACACAAACCTGCCAAGAAGTGGGTACTCGTGTAGCAATCTCCTCTCCAGACTCGCTAATCACTATAGTGATGCCCGTCTTCTTGGGCACCACATGCAAAGGGCGGACCCGCTTGGAGTCGGAGATGGGATAGATAAAATCGACGCTCCACCATTTCGAAATTTCCTTCATGACAACCTCTCTCAGATTTGGATTCAGCCGCCGCTGGAACTCACGCGACGGCTTCGCCTCATCCTCGAGATAGATATGGTGGGAGCACAGGGCCGGACTGATCCCATGGAGATCTACTACGCTCCATCCTATTGCCTTGCGGTTCTTTTCAAGAACACCCATCAGACGGGATTCCTGCTCTCTAGTCAAATCGGCTGAGATAATGACTGGGTACATCTCATGCTCACCCGCAAGGAATCTATACTTCAACGACGAGGGAAGTGGCTTCAGCTCTGGACAACTGGGTACTGGCAAATCTGGCTTCGAAAGAAGTCGCGTGTATGCTGCCAAATCTGTCCGGGAGACTGAGAGTGTGCTCTCGCAAACTGGATCTGAAGAAGGCTGCTCAACTGAACTGTCTCTGATCTGCTCGGCATCTATCTCCTCCTCAACTGTAGGCTCAGTGGAGATCAGGTCTGGCATATAATCATCACAATCTGCCTACTCAGACTTTGACTCTGAGGGATCTGTATCACAAAAGATGGCATCAGTACCACCAATATCACAAAAATCCGTGTCGCGGTCGAGAACCTGCTCTGCTGCCTCTAAAGTATCTTGAACCAGGAATGTGCTCTCCAAGCTCTCCTCTGCTGTCATCTCTGCATCAGCGGTGTCTGAAAATGAGAGGATGACCTGTGCTGCTGGGTCTGCCCAAACTGCCTCATCGTCTGTGATCACAAAGTCACAGTCCTGGTGGATGTCTAGCCCTGCATCTGTCAGCTGCTCTGTATCTGAAGTGGTCTCTGAGCATGATCTCTCTCTGGCTCTGCTGTCCTCGACCGTCTCTATTTGTACACTTTCGCCCTCGACGCGAAAGTATACCTTCCCGCTATCATGGTCGGTCACTGCCTTGGCTGTGGCCAAGAACGGGCGACCTAAAATGATGGGGGTATCGGTCACTGAATCAGAGATCTCCATGTCCAACACTACGAAGTCCACGGGGAATTGGAAACCCTGAATAGTGACGACAACATCTCGCAACAACCCCTTCGGCCTCTTGACAGATCTATCAGCAAACTGAAGGACTGTCCTGCTCTGTCTAAGAGTGCCCAACTCGAAGCGGTCGAGAAGGGCTGCCGGGAGGAGGTTGATAGACGATCCGCTATCCAATAGAGTACGGTCAAACCTCTGCTCACTGATATTACATCTGACATAAGGGACTCCTGAATCTGGCCTCTTGGCCGACAGACGGTTCTGGATCGCGAAACACGTGGCTTTCATCAGCACATGGATCTCAGAGTGGTGGTTCCTCCTCTTCCTCCTGGCTGTGGTCCTGTCTCTCAATGAACGCTGAAGAAGGGGAATGTGCTGCAAAGCCTCCTGAAGAGTCAGCTGTATGTGAAAACGATCTATCATCTGCTGGATGAACTCTTCCTGATCTCTTTTTTTTGGATTTTCTGTTTTCTTCCCCTTCCCCATCTGAAGGGCTCTAGGGAAGGGGATTACTGGGTCCTTCTCAGATGAAGGACTAGAAAAGGGTCTAAGCGGTTCGACGACTGGATCCACACATACATCATGCACCACAATGGGACCAGAAGAAAATAAACCCTTTTCTTTATTCACAGAATTGTTCAGAGATACATCAAGTGAAGGAAAAACAATAGATCTCTCTACATGAACTCTGGTGGCCTCAGTACCACCATTGGCTGGCTCATCTGGAAGACTCGCGGCCTCCGTACCGTGCTCTGGCTCGGCATCAGGAGTGGCCTCAGTACCACCTTCTTGAACTGGTGAAATGTCGGCCTCAGTACCGCCGGTGGAATCAGCATCCTTGGTGGTATCAGTACCACCGTCATCATCCTCCTCGTCAGGCGCTCTAGGTGGATCCTCATGGTGTAGCTCAGACGAGGCGCCACCTGCTGGCATCCTACCGCTCCTAAGTGTGACAAAATCAGTATCAAACAGATATCCAGTCATATCACCAAATGCATCACTAGGAGTGGTATACTCAGTACAAACTACCTGCTCAGATTTCTGCTTCAGGTTGTTGGGGTTCGGCTCGATCTGGGCAGGGATGGCGGCCTTCCCTCTCACGATGTCCCGCATCTCCTGGCGGAACTCGTCCATCTCCCGTCTGAAAGTAGCCTGCTGATCCGTGAGGAGGCAGGCTATATCGTCCAAAACAGGGTTCTCATGGGAACCCGACGGGTAGCCTCTCTGGTAGTGAGGCTGTTGGACCTGCTGCTGCTGTGGCTGAGAGGGGTATGAGTGATGCTGCTGCTGCTGCTGGTGGTGAGGCTGCTCACGCCTCTAAGACTGTCCCTGCTGGTAGGGACGAGACCATAGGAAGACTGCTGCTGCTGCTGTGGATGGTACACTGGGGGTTGCTGCTGCTGCTGGTGCTCTCTCTGCTGGCTGTACTGGCCTCCCTGACCAGATGGCTGCTGCTGGGGCTGGGTACCTCCACTCCCCCACTTGAATCCGAGATGATCTCATCGGATTCCAGGCTGAGGGCGGTCATACCAAATCCCGTTGACATCCATCAACGGCTCTTCATCGTACAGGGCTGGCAGGAGTACTGGCAGAGGTTGATCAGGCTCGTATACCACCATCTGCAAGTCTGGAGATGGTGGTGACTGGTAAGTGGGCTGCGGCTGCTGGTACGGCTCCGCCTGTACAAGGTAAACCTGTCTAGGCTGCTGGTGTGAGCTGGAGCGCTGGGACAAGCTGCTGATGCTGCCGTGATCACCTCGCGACTGAAGACAGGGCTGGGAAGCCGTCTGTGCCTCCTGGAGACACAAGAGCTGGGTCTTCATGTCGCTCAGAGTCTGTGCCATCTTCTCCATCTGAGTGATGCTCTGGCACTGCTTTTTCTCTATCAACTCCATCCGATCCAACTTCTCGCTAATGATGCCCATGTCCGCAGCTGTGGACTCTGCCTGTGCTGCTGCTACTGCGGACGAACTGGAAGGACCGGCGTCGACCCGTGCTATCCTCTGGTACTGCACGGGTCCTGGCTGTTGGGGTCTGCCCTGAGTGTACAACCTGGTCTGAGACATCACCATGTAGTTCTCGACCATCTCCTCGTAAATGGCCCAGTCCTAGTCGTGATCCTTGGCGAAGTAAGACCCACCACAGAAGCGTTCACCAAGCCCAGAAGCTCTGGTGTCAGCCCGCTGAAGAAGCTCTGAACAAGGTTCGGCTTCGAAATGTCGTGGTGCGGGCATCTTTCGGTCAGCTCTCGAAACCTCTCCCATGCCTCATGGAACTGCTCGTTGGGGAGCATGGAGAAGTTACTGATCAGGGCTCTAGCGGCGTTCGTCCGCCCGAGTGGATAGTACTTGTGCAAGTACTCGGCGCGGAGCTGCTCCCAAGTGTAGACGAACTTCCCCAAGTGCTTCAGCCTGGTGGCTGCTCTATCTGCCAAGGAAAAGGGGAAGGCAATCATCCTGATAGTATCCTGGTCCACCTGACGATCGTGGACAGTAATGCAAATCATCTCAAACTCCTGCAAGTGGAGATGAGGCTCTTCTGTGGCCAAACCGTGGAATCGGGGAAGGAGCTGCAAAGTGTTCGGGGGGAACTTGAAGTCCCCCACGATGGATGGAAGTACCACCCAGCGGTGTGTCAAGGTCTACCTGGGATTGTGGTTCTCCCGCATCGATCTAAATGGTGGTGGTGCTCCTCCTACTGCTGCTGCTGCTGCGGCTGCTGTCGCGACTGCGGCGGCGGCTGCCGCATCGTCGGGTCCTCCTCCTCCTCCTCAGCGGTTCTTGCGGTTGGCTCTCATCTGCTCAAGCTCTCTCCTCATGTCCATCATGAATGCTCCCTGATCCCTCAGCTGCTGCTGCACTGACTCGAGGGAGGCGATCAGGGTGGAGTTGATCGAACCCTGGTCCAGAACGAAATGCTGCTCTCCCTGTGGACCTCTGGTGCGATCATCAGAACTGCCGGCCATCGTCTCTGAAAAACTAAAACAACCGAACTTAGGTGCCGATAAATCATCTGTCTGTCTCTCCTCTGGCACTGGTACCTTTGAATCAGAATAAGAAGGGTGGTCGAGGGGGAACAGGGTGGAGTCATACTCGGGTTCGGAGAGCGGGTCTGAGCTCCCACAAACCGACCTAGATGAATGGTCAGGAGTGCTAAAAAGCGGTGCAGCCAGAGGCTGCCTAAGAGACCTCCTGCCCATCATCGTGATCTGGTGAGTAAGGCAGATGAGATCTGGAAAAACTACGATGAAAAGCAAACCCCCAGTTCACCAAAGCAACGCGAGCTGAAGACCATAAAGGCTCGGTCAGATTATCTTGTCAATTTTTATTTTGGTGAACAATCAAAATATCAGAGCGATTACGTGACCTGCTGGGATACCCGATACTCTCTCAACCGACTGTCCCGCACAGAAGAGTCGGTAATCAGTCGAGATGAGCACCGGAGGGCTTTACCTAGTGTACGGGTCACTCTATCGCACAAGCAAACCAAGCAATGAGGGGGTTGCTCTCCCCAAGACAAATTTTTAGGTGAGGTGTCTTTTAGAGTCGATAGTTTTAGCAGTCCCAATTTTATGGTTTTTCTTTTTTAGATTTTTTTAATGCAAGCAAAAATGCCTAACGAATTTTTCGGTTCTCCTGGTTATTAAGTCAAAAACAGGGGGGAGAAGACGAAAAAGCCGATGCGCGATAAATCAATGATGCATGCAGAGATAGAAATGCGTACCTGACTCCAGCAGTCTACATGCAAGATGATCCGCGCAGAATTTAAAGACTGAAAAGAAACTACCTATATGGTGCAGCGGTGAAAACCGAGTCCTAAACAGGCAATTTCTACTCGACAGAACCGTCTAGCTTAGTCACTCGCCCTCGATCCAAAGAGTCCGGTCTAGACCCACCCCTCCTCTTCTCGACAGGTCGAGTTCAGGAGTAGCGCTTGACGGGACAGGCTCGCGGCGCGTAGGCTCTCAGGAAAGTGACTAAGCTATTTTTATTAACGAATTATTAGTAGGTCCAATTATCGCTCTATAGGGACAGGCAAGCAATTAAGTGTGGGGATCCTACTAATTACGCCACAGTCAAGCAGAAAATCCTAAGTCTAGGGGCTCGAGAAAAATCGCGGAAAACTGTAAAAGGCAGCTAAAGAGCTAAAACCGCGAAAAAGCTACGAAAAATCTAAATGGGTCCCCCGAGCACACCGGTGCTCAACAGACCCGAGAGTCCAAGTGTCTGGTGAGTGTACCTGTATTATTACAACAGTTCTAAAATGCGAGAAATAAAACTAATCTAAGCTACACTACTCTCGCGGCTATCCCGCGGCTCCCACACTCCTGCTCGCTCCTCGTGCTCTCCTGCGGCTCTGTGAAGAAGAGAGCCGCCTCCGGTTCTCGCGGTTGCTCGGCTTCCGAAGAAAGCCGCCTCGGTCCTCGGGCCCTCGCAAGAAATCAAAAAAGAGTGGTCAGTCCAGATAAATGTATAAACAGGCCAAATGTATATACAAGAATATGTACAAAAAATCGCGAAAAGAAAACCGCGGAAAAAATCAATCGATTACTAAGCCGTGCTCCCCGGCAACGGCGCCATTCTGATAACCGTCCTGACCACTAGGGTATAAGGTGCTAAATGGTCGTTGCGACCCAAGCAATCAGGCTCGATCAATTAAGAAAAATAGACCACCAATACAAAAATCAACTCGAAAATCAATAGCAGTCTTGCTATTATTTTAACTTGGTATAGCGACCAGGGTCGAACTCAAGGAGCACGTAATGGTCTTGCGGCCTACGAAGTAGTCAAAAATAGAATGAAAGAGAAGAAAAGAGTATTTTTGGTGCTTTTTAGGGTTTTTATATTTTTTTGGATTTTTAATGAATTAAGAAACTAAAGAAAACAAGTACACAAGGCAATTCAACTATTTATTTAATGTATCAAAAATCAGTCAAAAATTCCAATAAAAATATTTTTGGGTGTTTTATGTTTTTTTATTATTTTTGGTGAATTTTTGGGATTTTTCTGTTTTTTATGTGATTTTCTAAAAATGAAACAATGAAAGGAAAAGAAGGTATCGTCCAGCCGAGCTTAAGGGACCTAGATAAAATATCTAGAAATCCCCAATAAGCCTGGAGGTAATTTTCCTGTATAGAAAAAATAAACAAGGAAAATTTGAGCACCTAAATTATTATTTTTGGGGTTTTAGTTTATTTATTAGAATTTTTAGAAGTTTTTAGGTGTTTTTCACTTTTTAGGAGTTTTATATGATGAAAAATAGCCAAAATTGGCTAGAAAATCAAGCAAGCCAAAACAAACAGTAGCTAATTTTTTTTGTAATTTTTAGATAAGTTTTACTATTTTTTCATGATTTTTCAAATAAGACAGTAAAGAAAATATGTGTTTTTGAATTTTTTAAAAATATCAAAAGTGTCTAAAATGTCTCCAAAATTCTCAGAAAATTTTACATCATGGCAGGAGCCATGTATCCAATTTTCATCAAATTTGGAGTTGATTTGCTATTTTATTCAAAAATAGAAAGTTGGTACCGTGCACAGGGACCTTAGTGCAAATACCAAGAGTCCTGGGGGTCCGGTGCAAAATACCCAGGAAAACACGCGCGTGGAGCATACCTGAGGCACTCAGGGACCTAAATGTAAGGAAAACAAGCTTCGAGGACTATTTGGTAACAGGTACCAAAAGCCCAAGGGCTTGTTTGCAATTATCCCAAAAATAAACGCACATGCACAATTACTTTACGCACAGGGGTATAAATGCAATAATCCAAAACTATTCATTCACTCCATAACATCTCAGAACTACAAGGTATGAAATGCAAATAGCCCAGAAAACCACGTGTCGAAGCACGTGCTACACCATACACAGGGGCATAAATGCGAACGAAATAAAGTGCAGGGTCCTCAATGCAATTGTACCAAAAACTAAACAACTAGATAACGTATTTACAGGACTAAATGCAAAACGAAAGAAAAGAGAGGGCCTAAGGGTAAATTACCCTTTATTAAGTCGAGCCGCTGGATGGATGCCACGTGGTAGATGAACGGTTAGGATCAGATGGCCCTCCAAAGCTGGGCTCCTCGCGGTTATGGGACGGCGGAGGTGTAGCCACGTGGAGGATCGAACGGTGGAGGGCGTCAGTGGCTAAACCTTTCGCATCGGGCGGTCCAGATCGCCTCTCCAAGGATCTGACGGTGGCGGGACCTCCTCAGGTGGACGGTCGAGATGCGAACTGGAGGTCGAAGGCGATCGGACGGCGGAGGAGGATGCTGGACGAACTGGGCGCCGGCGAACTTCGTCGGGCTCGTGGCGGTGCTGGCGTCCTCCTGGAAGCTCGTTGAAGATCGGAGAAGGTGCGTGGGAGGCTTCCGCATCGGGTGAAGGTCTCCGATGACCCAGCCGAGCTCTGGAGAGCTCCGGCAAGGTCGGCGGAGCTGGAGCTACTGGACCGAATGGTCCAATCCCTCAGATGGGCTTGGATGAACCTGCAAAGTAGACCAGAAAGCTCGCGGGTCGAGGGCAAACTGCCTCAACCCCGTTAGGCGTGGTGAAGGTGGTCGGGGGGTCGGTGTGGGCGAGCTCCAGCGAGGGTGTGGACGGAGGAGCTCGAACCCCAGCTCCTGTGCGAGCTGGGTTGAATGTGAGTACGGAGAAGGTGCGCGGGAGGAAGGCGGAGGTGACGGTAGATTCCGATGGTCGAACGGAACAGTGGAATGGTCGGAATCAGCGAAACACGACGGCGGAGCGAATTGGGGGTAATCTAAAATTAGCGAAAAAGAAAGGGCAAGGGTTCTACCTGGGTGGATGAATGGACTGTAGGCGAGCTTGCGAAGCTCTGGGTCCTCGCCTCAAGAAGCATCGACCTCCGAGGCTCGAGCTCCTGCTCTGGGCGGAGCACGACGGTGGTGAATCGCCGAATCAGTGGTCTGAACGTCCTTAACCTCGCTGCAAGACCTCCGGGGCAAGCTGTCACTCTCGCGATGAAGGTGGAGGTCACTGGAAGGGGGAACGACAAGCCAAAGATGCAAGAATAGGGTGGCGGAGCTCAACTTAAGTATAGGTGCAGGTCCGGCTAGGGTAGGTCGGGTAGGGCTGTGTGAAGCGCGGATCCCGAGGCCAGGGCTCCGGCGAGGGTATCAGATATGTCGTGATCAAAACGGACTCGGGGTTTAGGTGAGGAGTGATCGGGTTTAGGTGCGAAAAATACGAGAAATCGGGTCGGGCACCCGTTACCCGTGGGAGGTGGTCCTTGGGGGGGGGGCAGTTGACCGGGCGGTCAACATCCCCATGGACCAATGGAAACCGGCCACATGTAAAATATTTAGAAATTCAATTAAAAATAACAAATGGCCGATTTATTAAAAAGTCAAAACATGAAATATTTTTGTTTTAATTTTTTCTATTTTTTGGTGGTTTTTAATTAATTTTTCAAAATAAAAATAGGGTATTTACAATATAGTACTATGCATAGGTATATATACAATATGGGGTTTTTAATTTTGATTCTTAATTTGTTATTTTTATACAATTTTATTCCCATTTTATATTTTATTTATTTATATCATAAAATAGGGAATAAAAAGATATTTTTATTTTATTTTTATTATTTTTATACATAGGTGAAATAAATAGATATGTACATATATATACGTGGTGTATTTACAAACTATTTTTTATTTTTAATTTTGTTCTTTTTATTTTGTTTTTGTTTTAATTTATTTTATTTATTTACACCATAAAGGATAGAATATATACAAGATTTTTGGAAATTAATTTTATTTATAAGGTTAAATAAATAAAAGGTGAATGGACTATATACATGGGGACTATGTACATGAGTGGTGTTTTTGTTTTCTTTTTAATTTTTCTATTTTTATCTTGATTTTATATTTATAAATATTACAAATATTTACAATCCAATTTTAGTCTCTTTTTGGGAGGAAAATATTTTTATTTTATTTACATATATATTTACACACATGAGTCCCTATCTCCCTCTACTTTGGCTTTTATGCAGTCAGGCCCATGCTGAGCCCTCCCTTGGGATTAGGTTGCTCAATATTTATTCTAAATATTTCCCCCTTTTTCTTTTTACTCTTTATTCTTTTATTTTTGCACAAAAACATGCTAATTATTAAACTTTTTACAATGCTTGCTTTTCATAATTATTTGTATTTACATGAATATACATGCATTTGCAAAGGTTTTTGTAGCTAAAATATAAGAATAAAGAGTGATGAATGGGTATTCATCCGTTCTCACGGTCGGCTCTCATCTGCTCAAGTTCTCGTCTCATCTCGATCATGAATGCCCCCCACTGCTGCTGAACTGAATCTAGTGAGGCGATCAGGGTGGAGTTGATCGCACCCTGGTCCAAGACGAACATCTGATCTTGTGGACCTGCAGTGCGGTCATCAGAGCTGCCGGCCATAGTCTCTGCAAAGGGTTCGGAGAGCGGGTCTGAGCTCCCACAAACCGACCTAGATGAGTGGGCTGGAGTGCTAAAAAGCGGTGCAGCCAGAGGCTGCCTAAGAGACCTCCTGCCCATCATCGTGATCTGGCGAGTAAGGTGGATGGGATCTGGAAAAACTATGATTACAAGCAAACCTCCAGTTCACCAACACAACACGAGCTGAAGACCGTAAAGGCTTGGTCAATTATCTTGTCAATTTTATTTTGGTGAACAATCAAGATATCAGAGCGATTACGTGACATGTTGGGATACCCGATACTTTCCCAACCGACTGTCCCGCACAGAAGAAGTCGGTAATCAGTCGAGAATAGTACCGGAGGGCTCTACCTAGTGTTCGGGTCACTCACTCGCACAATCAAACCAAGTAATGAGGGGGTTGCTCTCCCCAAGACAAGTTTTTAAATCAAGTATCTTTTAGTGATCAAATAGTTTTAGCAGTCCCAATTTTATGGTTTTTCTTTTTAGATATTTTTCAATAAAAGCAAAAACGCCTAATGAATTTTTCGGTTCTCCTGGTTATTAAGTCCAAAACAGGGGGGAGAAGTCGAAAAAGCCGATGCGCGAAAATCAATGATGCATGCAGAGTAAGAGATGCGTACCTGACTCCAGCAGTCTACATGCAGGATGATCCGCGCAGAATTGAAAGACAGAAATAAAACTACCTAAATGGTGCAGGCGGAAAACCGAGTCCCTAAACGATAGTGCTACTCGAAAGAACGGCTAGCTGACCACCAGCCTCCAATCCAGAGAGTCCGGTCTAGACCCACCCCTCCTCTTCTCGACAGGTCGAATTCAAGAGTAGCGCTTGACGGGGCAGGCTCGCGGCGCGTAGGCTCGAAGGTGATGGGACGACTATTTTATTAAAATTTTTTTATTATAGGTCCAATTACCGTACTATAGGAACAGACAATTATATTAGGGTGTTTGGATCCTATGAATTACGTCACAATCAAGAAGAAAATCCTACGGCTAGGGGCTCGAAAATCCGCGTGAAACCGGAAAATGCAGGAAGGAAATAAAACCGCGTAAAGCCACGTAAAAACCGACTAACTAAGGGGTCCCCCGAGCACACCCGTACTCGGCGAAACAGACCCCGAAAGTCTGAATCTCTGTCTCTGGTCCCTGTATTATTACAACAGTTCAAATATTGCAGGAAATAAATTCTAATCTATTCTAATTTAAACTCGCGGCTATTCCGCAGCTCCCACACTCCTGCTCGCTCCTCGCGTCCTCCGGCGGCTCTGTAGAGAAGAGAGCCGCCTCTGACTCCCACGGTTGCTCGGCTTCTGAAGAAAGCCGCCTCGATCCTCAAGTCCTCGTAAGAAAACAAACAGAAAGTGGTCAGACCAAATAAATGTATAAACAGGTCAAAAATATATATATATATACAAAAATATATACAAAAAGCCGCGAAAAGAAAGCCGCGGGAAAAATCGAAGACCGACTACTAAGCCGTGCTCCCCGGCAATGGCGCCATTCTGATGGGTCAAAATCCTACTAATCTGGATTAGGTAAAAATATTACACTCGGGTCGTTGCGACCCAGATCGATAAGAATTTCGACTCAATCAAGAAAATAAAGATCAGACCACCAAACAGTAGAATAAAATCAATGAAAAATGATAGCGATCCTGGCTATTGGATTAGCCTGGTATAGTGACCAGGGTCGGACTCAGGGAGCACGTGATGGCCTTACGGCCTACAAAGTAGTCCAAAATAAAATAAAATAAAATAAAATGGTTTTTGGTGGATTTTTAATGTTTTTATATTTTTTTGGATTTTCAAATAATGAAGAAAATAAGGAAAACAAAGAAACAATCAACTATACACAATTATTTAACTACTCAAAATTATTCCAAAAATTCAAAAAAAACATTTTTATGTTTTTTATATTTTTACTGTATTTGGTAAATTTTTGATAATTTTCTGATTTTTATTGACTTCTATAAAAATCAAAAAGGCAAGAAAAGAAGGTTACTGTCCAGTCAGACTTGGAGGGCCAATTTAAAATGCAAAATGACCCTATCAAGGTCTGAAGTAATTTTCCTGTAAAGAAAAAAATACAAGGAAATTTAGGCACCAGAATTATTATTTTTGGATTTTTCTTTAAATTATTAGAATTTTTATGGTTTTTTGGGGGTTTTGTAATTTTTATGGGTTTCATAAAGCCAAAAATGACCAAAATTGGTCAGAAAATCAAGCGAGGCAAAGCAAGCAATTTGTATTTTTTTGTAATTTTTAAAGGTGTTTTAATATTTTTTTTCTGATTTTTCAAGTTAGACAGTAAAGAAAATGCGTGTTTTTGAATTTTTAAAAATATCAAAAAGTGTTAAAAATGTCTCCAAAAATTAGAGTAAATTTTACACCATGGCAGGAGCCACCAATTTTCATCAAATTTGGAATTGATTTGCTATTTTATTAAAATCAAACACAAGGACACAGTACACAGGGACCTAAATGCAAATAGTAGAAAGTCTAGGGGGTCCGGTGCAATTTATCCACGAAATCACGTGCGAGGCGCGTGACCTGGGCACTCAGGGACCTATTTGCAAAGAAACTATGGTTCCTGGACTATTTAGTAACAAGTACTAAAAGTCCAGGGGCCTCAGTGTAAATACCCACTAAATTAAGCACATGCACATTAAAACCATTCACAAGGGTATATCTGCAAATATCAAAAGTATAAATGCATTCAAGAACACCCTGAAACTATGAGTCCATACATGCAAATAACCCAAACAAACACGTGTCGATGCACGTGATCCACTACAGGCAGGGGTATAAAAGCAATTACCAAACACTACAGGGTCCACAATGAAAATTACCAAACCTAAATAAAATATCTAAAATATTTACAGGACTACATCAGAACAGCTAAAAAACTAAGGGCCTAAGAAGAAAATTACCCTTTATTAATTCGAGGGCCAGATGCGCGCCACGTGTAGATCGGACGGTCGGGGAAGGGGCGCACCTCAACAAGGGGGTCCTCGGTCCTGATCGAGCGGCTGGGACCTCGCCACGTGGAAGATCGATGGCTGGGAAGCGACATGGCTAACCCTCAACGATCGGACGGTCACGATCACTCCTCCAAAGATCGAGCGGTGATGGCTGCTCCTGGAGTGGACGGCTGCGATGCAAACTGGAGCTGAAGGACGATCGAACGGCTGCGGAGGGTTCTCGAAGAACTGGACTCCGGCGAGGTTCGCCGGGTTCGTGCTGGCGCTGGAGGCCTCCTCGCGGGCTGGTGAAGATCGGAAGAGAAGCTCCTTGAAGCTCCTTGGCCTCCCACGACGAATGGTGCCCTCCGATGGCTCGACGGAGCTCCTAGGAACTCAGGCGAGGCCGGCGGAGGTCGAGCTGCTGCACCTGGGTGTCGAAGCCCTCAGATGGGCTCCTTGGGACATGCAAAGATGTGCAACGGACTCGCGGGTCGAGGGCAAAGTGCCTCAACCCTGTAAGCGGGGGTGAAGGTGGTCAGTGCGACGGGGCGTGCGAGCTCCGACGGAGCGACGACGAAGGAACTCGAGTCCCAGCTCATGTCCGAGTTGGGTTGGATGAAGGGGTGGAGAAGGTGCGCGGGGAGAAGGCGATCGTGATGGGGTGCTCCGATGAGCGAATAGGTGGATAGGGTGGACGGAATCGAAGCGAAACGACGATGGGTCGATTTGGGGAAAAATGGAAATTCGGGAAAAAGAAGAAAGAGAAGGGCCACCTGATGGATGCAATCAAGTGTGGAGGAGCAGGGGGTGCTCTAGGTCCTTGCTTCGAGGACCGTCAGTGTCCAAGGCTCTGGCGTCACCTCCAGGCGGCGCACGGCGGCGCAACATCGCCGGATCGATGGTCGAGACGTCCCCTCCTCGCTGCAACAACGCCTGGAGCGAGCTGTCACTCTCGCGAAGGCGATGGAGGTCACTGGGTGGAAAGCGAATGAGCCAAAGATGAAGAATAGGGAGGCGGAGCTCGGACTTTATATGATGGGAGGTCCGGGAAGAGAGGGTCGGATCCGGCTCGGTGGAGCACGGACCCCTAGGCAAGATGTCAGGCGATGTTCTCGGATTATTGGAGAGTAATTAGGACCCGGGATTTGGCAAAATGGTGATCGGGTCAAGCATGGATAATTGGGAGAAGATGGGTCCGTGAAGAGGATCCGCGGGTCTGTGGTCCAAAGGGGGGAGTTGACCGGAGGGTCAACATCCCCCATGGACCAATCAGAGCTCGCCACCTCATAAATATTTACAAATTCAAAATAAAATAATAAAAGGCTGAATTAGTAAAAACTTAAAACATAAAAAATGTTTATTTTATTTTTTTCTATTTTTTTGTGACTTTAATGAATTTTTCAAAATAAAAATAAGGTATTTACACTAGGGGTGCTATATATAGGTATATATACAATATGGCTTTTTAATTTTTGATTTTTAATTCGTTATTTTTGTACATTTTTATTCCCATTTTCTATTTTATTTATTTATATCATAAAATTAGGAATAAAAGGGTATTTTTATTTTATTTTTATTATTTATATACAAGGGTGAAATAAATAGATATATACATCTATATACATGGTATATGTACAATGTTCTTTTTGGATTTTTAATTTTGTTCTTTTTATTTTATTTTTGTTTTTATGGTTTTTATTTTATTTATTTATACCATACAAGATAGAATATGTACAGATTTTTAGGGATTTTAATTTATTTATTTACAAGGCTAAATAGATATAGAGGTGGTTGTATGTACAAGGTGGATATGCACAAGTGGATATTTTTATTTTCTTTTTAATTTTCTTCTTTTTATTTTGATATTATATTTTCAAATATATACAAATATAAACAAATAAATATGACCCATTTTTATTTTTAGTTTTTAGAGGAAAATATTTATTTAATTACAGGTATATGTACACATGAGCTTCCTTATCTTTCTCTACTTGGGCATTTATGCGGTCAGGCCCATGCTGAGCCCTCTTTTGGGATTAGGTCGCTTAATATTTATTCTAAATATCTCCCTCTTTTTCTTTTGTCTCTTTATTCTTTTATTTTTGCACAAAAACATGCTAATTATTAGTTTTTACACAATGCATTCTTTTGGTAATTATTTGTATTTACATGAATATACATGTATTTGCAAAGGTTTTTGTAGCTAAAATATAAGAATAAAGAGTGATGAATGGGTATACAGTAGATTATCCCTCTTTTGAAGATTTATTGCAAACCACAACTCCTGTCTTTAGACCTCAACACCACCAGACCAAGTTGAGGCACACTTCCTTCCCTAAAGGAAGACGAGAGGTTCCGCCTAGAAGTACTACTCTCGTATGCTACCCCAAGCCAAAGGAAACTACCTCCTTACCACCTCATCCGTAGAGAGCTATGTGTAAGGTGCTGGTGCAAGTAAATCCATTGTCTGTGAGAGTCATATGTGCATTGTTAAGTGTTCTACTTAAGCTCATCAAGATGACATGTGATCATAACCTAGTGGACTCAAATAATTAAGTCACCAATGGATCTGAAAAGTCTTAACCCCAAATCCTATAAGGCTCCTCTTATAATTAGGCGGATTAAGATCTTAACCAAGCTCCGTTTTCCAATTTAATTCCAGGTTGGTTTGAATTCAACTCTGATTCAGAATAATATACAATTATGTACAAAAATCTTTTTATGCAAAGTTTTTGAAAATGTATAAAATTTTTGAAAATGTTTGAATGTATGCATGAATGCAGAAGTTTTGCAAACTATTTACAAATCTTTACACAAGGCTTTTCCAAATTTTTATTTTTCAAACATTTTAGAAAAATTTGTACTATATACATAATTTTTTATATCAAAATATTTACAAAGATTTTCACAAGAAAAAACATTTTTACAAACATTTGTTCACAATATTTTTTTATAATTAGCTATGTATGTGCAAGAAAGAACTTTATGTCCAAAAAAAATTTTAAAAATTTGATTTTTAAATAAAAGATTTTATCCATGTTATTTATTAACACACTCATACAAAGTACGAGTTATGGCTAAAGTATATATGTAATATACATACGACACCCCCTGTACTTAGCTCAAACGATGTCCTCGGAGTAAACAAAGAGCGATAAAGAAGACATAACTCGTGCTTAGTATAGGGAACTGAAAAGAAAGGCTATGCTACAATGAAGAATCGAAGAACAGAATGAAGAGGACTCGGTGATTCCCCCTATACTTAGGATCAACTAATCCTAAGTATAGTAGATTGTACACAAAAGGGGAAACTGAGGGTTAGGATGTACGTGGTCTACCTCCCCTATACTTAGGGTAAGATATCCCTAAGTATAGGTAGCAAAACAGAGGTAAAAGAATCAAAATAATACTAAAAAATCTGACACCCCCTATACTTAGGGTAAAGTAGGCCCTAAGTATAGCTTAATCACAAGATGCAGATGGGGTGTTAGAGTAAAGAATGAGATGATATGGACATTTGTATCTATACAAGGTGGGAGATAGTGATAATCAGGCACGAGATGCAACTGATGTGAGTCGAAGACCACATCTCATGCAAAATGAATCGGGACGACGTCAACGATCAACGACTCATGATAGATATGGTTTGAGGCGCTGAATAACACGAAAGGTGGACTCATATGACATCTCAGATATGTCGATACTACCATTTTCATGCACATTTCAGACTAGGTATGGTCCTTTCCACTTGCTTTGTAATTTCCCTGGAAATAATCGAAGCCTAGCGTCAAACAACCATACTCTCTGATCTGGCTCAAACTACTTATGGCTGATATAAGAATCATGCCATATCTTTACTCGCTCCTTATACTGAAGGATTCTTGAGAAGGTTGTGTCTCTAAACTCCTCCAAGGCTGCCAATTCTGCCTTCCTTTGATCTCCTACACTCTTTGGATCCAATAATATATCAGTGACAACCCACAGTGACTTATGCTTAATCTCAACAGGTAAATGGCAAGGCTTGTCATAAACGAGATGAAAGGGAGATGTACCCAAAGGAGTCTTGAAGGAAGTTCGATATGCCCACAAGATCGAGTCCAAAAATTTGACCAATTCTTTCGATCTAGGCGGACTACCTTCTGCAAGATCATCTTGATCCCCCTGTTTGATACTTCAGCAAGATCAATGACCTAAGGGTGATATGGAGTGGAAACTTGATGGTCTATGCTGAACTCACTAGCAAGGGCCTTTACCTTGTCGTTGATAAAGTGAGACCCCCCCTCAGATATCAATACTCTAGGCACCTCGAACCGTAAAATGATATTTTTACTCAAAAAATCGTAAACAGTCTTAGCATCTACGGTTCGGGCAGGTATGGCCTCAACACAATGACTCACATAATAATCAGCTAACAGAATGTACTCAAATCCTTGACTCTTAGGGAATGAACACATGAAATCGATGCCCCATGCATTAAACACCTCACAGAAGTGAATGGGCTGCATCGGCATCATATCACGCTGTCCACAAGTGCCCATCCTCTGACAGTTAGTACACCTCTTCACGAATTCATCAGAATCCTTGAAGAGGGTAGGTCAGCATAGGCTGGATTGGAGCACTTTCTGTGCTGTTCTCCTTCCGGAATGATGTCCTCCTACCTCAAGCTTGTGGCAATATGTGAGGATGATGTGGTGCTCCTCATGAAGAATACACCGACGCCAGATGATATCCCCCCCCTTCATGGTAAAGGATGGGATCCCAGTGGTGGGATTTGGCCTTCACAAGGAAGGTCTCAAGTTGCTGCCTGGGCCAACCTTGTAGAACTCTCTTGGTAAAAAGATAGTTCACAATGTTGGCATACCACGGGAGAGAGACAATAACAAGGATCGCCTCATCTAGGAAGTCTCTGAAATATGATCAAACTGCTCGGATTCCCCAAGAATTTCCAATCGGGAGAGATGATATGCTACCATATTCTTGACTCTAGGTTTATCTTTAATCTCAATATCAAACTCCTGGAGTAGAAGGATCCATTTAGTTAGTTTTGCTTTGGCATCCTTCTTTGCCATAAGGTACCTGATGGTGGTATGATCAATAAAAATAGTCACTCTAGATCCAATAATATATGATCTGAGTTTGTCCAAGGCAAAGACTTTGGCTAGCATCTCTTTCTCTATGACAGTGTGGTTCGCTCGTGACATCCAATGTATGGCTAGAGCAGTGAATGGCAAATGACACTCCATCCTTCCTCTGGTCTAGAACAACTCCTACAGCAAAATCAGAGGTATCTGTCATGATCTCTAATGGGAGAGACCAATCAGGTGGCTATAGGACAGGAGCCTCAACAACTAAGCTCTTGAGATCTCGAATAATGCAAGACACTTATCATCTACAATGAACTCAGTGTCTTTTGTCAGCAAATAAGTCAACGATCGGGCAATCCTACTGAAGTCATGAACGAAACGCCAGCAGAAACTGACATGCCCTAGAAAAGGCCATAACTGTCACAAGTTGGACGGTGGATTGAGTTTCCTAATGATATCCACCTTGGCCGGATCAAACTCCATGCCCATGTTGGAGATGATATGACCAAGCACTGTCCGTTGAGTCACCATGAAGTAGCTCGTATCCCAAGATAGAACAAGATAGACCTCTATGCAGCATTGAAGAACGCGATCTAGCCTATCAAGAAAAGCATCAAACCCATCACCATAGACCGAAAAGTCATACATGAAGGCCTCTAAACAGTCACCCACCATGTCCAAGAATATGGACAACGTGCACCTTTGGAATGTCGCTGGGGCGTTACATAGACCAAAGAGCATCCGTCTAAAAGCATAAGCCCCAAACGGGCAGGTGAATGTCATCTTGTCCTAGTCCTCGGGCTCTATGGTCACCTAATTGTATTCGGAGTACCCGTCAAGAAAGCAGTAATGACTCTTCCCAGCTAACCTCTCTATAATCTGATCAATAATAGGTAGCGGAAAATGATCCTTCTTGGTAGCCTCATTCAATCGTCTGTAATCCACATAGACCCTCCAAGAAGTGGTTACCCGGGTAGCTATCTCCTCTCCAGACTCGCTCACAACTGTAGTGATGCCCGTCTTCTTGGGAACCACATGTAATGGACTAACCTACTCGGGGTTGGAGATGGGGTAGATAAAATCGACGCTCCACCATCTCGATATTTCCTTCATGACTATTTCTCGAAAATTTGGGTTCAGCCATCGTTGGAACTCACACGATGGTTTGGCATCCTTTTTGAGATAAATATGGTAGGAGAACAGAGTTGGACTTATACCCTGGAGATCAGCTATGCTCTAGCCTATTGCCTTGTGGTTCCTTTCAAGAACCTCCATCAAATGAGATTCTTGCTCTCCAGTTAAACCGGTTGAGATAATGACTGGGTACATCTCATGCTCACCTGTAAGGAATCTATACTTCAGCGACTGCAAGGAATCTATACATCTCATGCTCACCTTCCCACTATCATGATCAGACACCGCCTTGGTTGTGTCCAAGAATGGTCGTCCTAGAATAATGGGGGTATCAGTCACAGATTCAGGGATCTCCATGTCCAACACAACGAAGTCCACGGGAAATTTTAGGCCTTGAATTGTGACGACCACACCCTTCAACAACCCTTTCGGCCTCTTGACAGATCTGTCAGCAAACTGAAGGATTGTCCTGCTCTGTTGAAGAGGGCCAAACTCAAACCGATCGAGTAAAGCTGTTGGAAGGAGGTTGATAGAAGAGCCGTTGTCTAATAGAGTACGGTCGAATCTCTACTCATGAATATGGCATCTGACATAGGGAGTTCCTGCATCTGGCTTCTTGACCGGTAGATGGTTCTGGTACCGGTAGATGGTTCTGGATGGCGAAGCAAGTGGCACGGGTCAATACATGGATCTCTTCTTGGTGGTTCCTCTTCTTCCTACGGACAATGGTCTTTCTCTCTCAAGTTCTTCTCGAAGAGAGGAATGTGCTCAAGTGCCTCCTATAGAGTCAGTTGAATCTGAAATCTATCAATCATCTGCTGGCTGAACTCTAATTGTTGTGATTTTTTTTGGATTTTCTATTTTCTTCCCCTTTGCCAAACGAAGTGCCTGAGGGAAGGGGATGCTGGGCCTCCTCAAATGGAGGGTTAGGAATGGGTTCCTACTGTTGAGAAGGAACCGAATTCATACAAGTATCATCATGCGTCACATATGGACTCGAAGATGAAGAAACCTTTCCTTTGTTATTTGTTTTAATGTTTTTCACGATGTCCCGGGGTACATAAACTAGAGAAAACACTGTAGGAATAGAAGGGGTGGCCTCAGTATCACCCATGGCATCGGAAACTATGGCATCAGTACTGCACTCTGCCTAACATCCTTGGTGGCGTGAGTACCACCCTCTACATCTGGAGAGCGACGACCTGAGTACCGTCGGATGGATCAACATCCTTGGTGCTTCAGCACCACCATCCTCCTTGTCTAGCGCTCCTGCATCCTCGTGGCGTCGTCGCTCAAACGATGCGTCTCCTACTGGCATCCTACCGCTCCTAAGTGTAACAAAGTCATCATCAAATGTATATGAAGCAATGCCACCCAATAGATCACTAGGAGTGGTGGTCTCTGTAAAATATACCTTCTCAGATTTTCTTCTTAGGTTATTTGGATTGGGCTCAATTTGAGCTGGTATGGCGTCCTTGCCCTTAATGATCTCCCTCATCTCCTGGCGAAATTCATCCATCTCCTACCTGAATGTGGCCTACTGGTCGGAAGTAGGCGGGCTACATCATTGAGTGCTGGGTTCTTATAGGCGGGCCCATGAGAACCGAACGGGTTACCTCTCTGAAAATGAGGCTGCTGTTGGAGCTGATGAGGGGAATGATAAGAATACTGTTGAGGCTGCTGCTGGTGTTGCCTCCACTGTTGTCCCTGCTGGTAGGGACGAGGACTCGACTAGTAATGTTGTTGTTGTGGCTGGTTGAGGGAACTGGGGCTGCTGCTTTGGTTGGCTAAACTGTCCACCCTGAGATGGAGATTGCTGCTGAGATGAGGCACCTCCAGTCGACCACCTGAATCCGTGATGATTTCGGTGGATCTCGGGCTGCTGTCGATGGTACCAAATCCCGTTGACTTCTATCAATGGTTCCTGCTCAAAGGGGGGGTGGAGGAAGAATTGCCAATGGCTGATCTTGCTGATACACCACCATCTAAGTGTCTTGAGATGGTGATGGCTGAAGGTACTAGTGCTGCGGATGCTGGAACGACTCTACCTGGATGTGGTGAACCTGTCTGTACTGGGCAGAGTGCTGGGTTGAACTGCTGCTGCTAGGGTCAGCCCGTGACCTAAGACGGGGCTGCAAAGCCGTCTATGCCTCCTGGAGACACATGATCTAGATCTTCAGGTCACTCAAAGTCTGTGCCAACTGATCAATCTGAGCCATGCCCTGGTACCGCTTCTTCTCAATAATCTCAATGCGGTCCAGCTTCTCGCTGATGATGCCCATATCAGCGGCCGACGACTCTACCTGTGCTACGGTTGCTTAAGAAGTGGATAGACCTGCATCGACTCATGCTATCCTCTGATAGACGACACGGATCCCAGTTAATAAAATGATGTGACCAATCAGTATAATGTATTATATACATGTATAATATACCTATGTATTTTGTACAAATATTTTTATTTTTTTATTTTTAGCCAAATATCCTAATTTTTATATTTTATTAATTTACAACATAATTTTTGCAATATAAATAATTTTTATTTCATTTTATTCTTCATTTACAGGTATATAATAACTAGAGAGTGAAGGATGTATACATGTATTTTGTATAAGTGAGAGATTATTTTATTTTTTTCTTTTATTTTTATGATTTTTGTTTTATTTTTAGGACTATATTCAAGGAGGTAAAAAGAGCATATTATTTTTATTTATCCAAAAATAATTATTTACATATATAAATGATATATACAATATAGAGTAGACCCTATCTCTCCCTACTTATTCTATTTGGCAATCAGGTCAATGTTTGACCTTCTCTTGGGGTTCGGGTCACTATATATTTATTCTAAATACCTCCCTCCTTTTTCTTTTCCTTTATTCTTTTATTTTTGCAGAAATACATGCTAAATATATACTGTTAACATAGGTAATCCACATGCTAACTTATTGTATTTACACTTATCTACATGATACTTTGCTAATATAAATAGCTAAAATAAAATATCATAGAGTGAGAATCAAGGATTCATCACCTTGCACGTGCCTGCACCTGCGAAGGGTAGATGGACTCAGGGGCTTTTCTCCGATCCAGTTTATTGCATATAAAGCGCAAGGAAATGGCAGGGAAATGGGAGTTGGTATCCTGCGAAAGTGAAGAAGGGATAACTAACCTAATCTTGATCCTATGAGCATGATCTAAGATGATCAGGTTGTGCTGGATGATGGAGGGTGAGTAGGGTCTCGATCTGAGCGGGTAGGTGGATGGAGCAGGGCTCCGAACAACTGTTCAGAGCTGATGAACTGGCAACGACATTAATGAATGAAATCAAGATGGAAAGTAAATACAAGCAAAATGGGGGGGGGGTACCTGAGGGTGCTACTGTGGTCAGTGATGTGCGACGAAGAGAACAACGGGGTTGTGGCCTCGACTTCACTGCGGGAAGTGGGGCCAATCGACCACAAAATTGAACTCCGAATGACACTCCAGAAGCCTGTAACTCAACTGGAGGTGGCTAGGGAGCAGGAAGGTGGTGAGGCACGAGTTAAGGAGCTAAGGTGGTGGAGGAGAGTATATATAAGAATGCGGGTTTGGAAAGATCGATCGAGTGAGCAAAACCCTAGATAGATCTGACCCTTCATAGGGATCCACGAGGATCATAGATCGTAATAGAGAAATCAGGCACTGAAAGCGAGGTAAATGATGGTCAGACCTGACTGGAAAATGTGGAGAAATAGGTCCAATGATGGGGAAAGTCGGGTCGGGTCTGAAGAGGGGAAGGTTGACCCAGGTCAACGAACCTGGGCCAGACAATCAGAAAAACCAAAATTAGAAATCAAAGAATAATAAATATAAAATATTAAATGAATTTAAAATAAAAATGGTAAAACTGAAATATGTTTATTATTTTTCAAATCATTTTTCTGTGATTTTTTATATTTTTAGCATAGTATATATAGTATAAGGTATTGTACATAGGCATAGTATACATGTATATTTTATTATTTTTAAATTTTCTATTATTTTTGTATAAATACACTTCATTTTATATTTATTTATTTATAAAATAATTTGAGGAGTATAAAATGATTTTTACTTGATTTTTACAATTTAAGTAAAGGTTTTAAATAAATAAGTATTGTATACCATATATACACATGTAGCTTTTGTACCATGAGCTTTGGATTTTATTTTATTTGGTATTTTTAATTTTATTTTATTATTAAGAATATGTATAAGTGTTTAAAATACAATATGCACAAAATAAAACTTAAAAAATTTAAATATACATATCTACAAGTATAGGTAGCACATGATTATACAAAGCACCCCAAAAGCCAATTTTTGTCTTATTACCCTACAATTTATGGAACTAACCTCATTTGAAAGATAATTAAATTTATAGTCCAATAAAGGTGATTTTTTTAAAAAATTGAGTTCGTATGGAGCCGGAATTGGTCTTATAAGTTCTTATTTTATGGCTTTTTATGAGTGGTTTATTTGTATTATGTACAATGATTTATTTCACAAGTATTATTATTATAGAAAATATTTTTATTAACAACTTTTATTAATAAAATAATTGGATTTGAGGTCTTTTTGTTGATGAATAAAATAGGAGAAGTAATATATACATAGCATGCATAGTGAAGAATAGATACGGACCTTGTCTCCCCTACTTTATTCTTTATCGATCAGGTCAATGATTAACCTTCTCTCAGGATTTGGGTTAGTCTGTACTTATTTCATAATAACATTCTTCTTTTTTTCCTCTTTATTCTTTTATTTTTGGAAAACATGTGTTAATTATGCGGTATTAACAATGACATGCACAATGATAATTTATTGTATTTACACATATTTATAGATGTTTTTGCTAAAATATAAAGCTAAAAGAAAATAATAAAGAATGAGAATCAGAGATTCATCAGAGACATTCTCTCGTGGTTTCATCACACTCCTTAGGGAGTAGGGTTCCATGTAAAATCTCAAGATTTTATGTTTATTCTTTCTTTATTTGTTGCCCTAATTATCAATCACTTCAGCTTCTTAGATTTCAATATGGTATCAGAGCGGGGTTAGATTTTCAAAGATTTTATGTTCTTTATTTTTATGAGAATCGAGATTTAATTTAGGGTTTATATTGAAATGATAATTATGTTTTGATGATTATTATTTTATTCAAGTCCGTGATCGAGATCAAGATTCCATTCTAGGGTTTCTCTATTGAAACCCTAATTCAAGGAGGTGGCCTTTTCTCCAATCCAGCCACCCTTCTCGTTCTCTAGGAAACAAAGTTAGGCCACCCTTCTCGTTCTCCAGGTAGTAGAGTTGGGTTGCACAACTCTGATGACTCCCAAACTGTGCCTCCTCCTCTATTCAAAGTTCAGGAGACACATCTGGAGATCTGTGGCCTCCCATACCTCCAGTTCTAAACACTAGCCCAATCAAGCACGACTCCCGCCTCGAGGGCCTCTTCAACGCATACTCAAGTCTGCCCAGTGTCGATGGCTTAAGGCAGAGTCCTCCCTTAAAAATACTCCAGCAACAATGGGAAGATAAGGTTCCCCCATCGGAGGGGGTGGGGGGTGGGGGAGCGCACGACAGGTAGCAGCAAGAGATGGTTCCCAACAACGGAGCCCATCGACAACGGTTCCAAGCAGAGCCTTCCTTTCTACAGGAGGAGCCTAACACATAAAAAAGGCCACAACAGGGATCAACCCCCTTTCTAGTCTCGGACAGGCGGTGCGAGACTCCAATCTTGTGCGTACCTTGATGAATCCACATTTCATCATCTTTATTCTATCATTTTGGCACCAAAAGCCCTAGCAAATGCCTGTAAATAGCAGTAAATATAGAATTTTAGCATTCATGCATGTACCTGTAATTAGTGTGTAAAATACTGTAATCAAAACCAAAATTATAGAATAAATAAAAGAAAAGAAAAAGAACAAAATATTGTAAATATTTTATGACCCAAACCCCGATACCTAGGCATCTTGATGAGTAGGTCGACAAGGAATAAAGTAGGGGAGATAAGGGTCAAATACCTATATTATTCTATTCATTCTTTATTCACTTTGGACCTAATTTTGGTTCCACTTTTTATACCTCAAATAAAGAAACTTTGTACATAAAGTTGCAGATAATATAATAAAGAAAAATACAAAATTGATTTCACTGAAAAATAATGTACAGATAAAAAGTTATGGTCTGAATAAAAATCCAGAATCCCAACTTCCCAGATCCGTATCTCACAAATGAAAACTCCAAATGCATCAAACCACCTTTAATTGTATAAAGAAGAAAATAAGCTATTTAATGGCAGTGGTTTCGCATTTGGCGGAGCTACGATTTAAAATTTGAGTTTTGGACCCACCTTGTATATATGTACTGATTAAAATATTCAATTTATTATTTATTCATTATTTTTGTATTTTTATATTTTTATAATCTTGTAATTATCATTTATAATAATTATGTATATTAAAATCAGAATAAAAATGCAAAGAAAACTCAAAATAAAAATAAACATGTATGGATCATACAGGTATTATACCTATATTTATACCTATACATTTTATACTTATATTTTATTTAATGTACAGAATACATCAAAAAAATAAAACAAAAATATATTTATGTATATAAAAGTATTTTATGATTTTAGAAATAAGAAATAAAAAATAAAAAAATAAAATACACAGAATAAAAATAAAACACTAACATACATAGGTATTATACCTATATAGGGCTAAAAAGTAAACTTGCAAAAATATACCTCATAAAATAAACTAAAAATCATATAAAAATACTACATAAAATAACGAATATTTTTATATTTATAATTCATAAATCAATAAGGCCATTTACTATTTTTAAATGATTTTAGAAAACCTTTTTTAGGGTTTTTCCTGCTTGGTCCACGTGGACCAACCAGGAGGCGCCACCAGTTGACTCCGGTCAACTGGTCGCCTTCCCCCACCTACCTCCTGTCAGAGGCCTATTTTTTTGGCACATTTGGCGGCCTTTTCTAGGTCGAATATTTCACCATTTCGCCTCGATTTCTTCTGTAATCTTCTTCTTCGATCATCCACCTTGCCCGCCATATGTTTACATTGGGCCAAGGATCACTGAGGCACTGGAGATTTGTTGATCTTCGAGCCCCTGCAGCACGAGGTCAAACCTCATAAAATGGAACACCCTCCTTCGAATTCAAATCGAGTCCCCTTGGTCCACCCCTCTCCGCCCCTCTGGTGCTCTGAAGCTTGCTGGAGGTGACAGCTCCGCCGCGAGCTCCTTAGCCAGGGCGTACGAGGTCGAGGGCACCTCCACCACCTCCCGCAAGACCGGCAGTCGAGGTACATCTCCCCTCTGGCTCCGGCCATCGAGAGTCCCTTCATCCATTTATCTTTCGCTCAATAGATTCGTCGTAGTCCTAGGATCAAAAGCCCCTTAAAATCCACTTCGATTCCTCGCTCGATTCGCACCTTCAACTCCATGTCGGAGTGCTCCTCCGGCCGCTACCTCTACGTCACATCCACTGTGCGCCAGCCACCATGGGGCCAAGGCAGTTTGCCCTTGGTCCTTTCACGACCTTTCCCTGCAGGTTTGAGCCAAACCGCACACCTGGGATCCCATTTTGGAGACGCCGGAGATACCTGAAGGCTTTGAGCTCCGCCGCCGTCGTAAGCGAAGGCCAGCACCCTTCCGGCCGTATTGAAGCTTCCCAGCCATGGAGGACACTGCGGGAGGAGATCTGGGCTATTTTGAGGCCTGAACGCCGACGAAGGAGGACGGGGGAGGTCGCGGAAGTTCGCCGTCGCCGGCCTTCTTCCGCGTTCTTCCTCCTGGCCTCGCTGTCGTCCGATCAAGAAGGAGCCCCAAATTTAACGTGGATCGTCCGATCGTCAGCGCTCGCCACCGTCGAATCTCATCTGAGATCTGATCTCAGACATCCAGGCCGAATCGTCATCGCGAGCCGAGGAGTCGCCACGTGTCAAGTTGAGTCCCCCCAGTCGTTGGATCCGCCTTGCGAGGGATTTTTGCAAGTATACCCTCGCTATTTTTGTATTTTTCTCTTAGTCCTGTAACTTTTATTCGTAGTTTAAAAATTTTGTAAATTTTGCAAGTAGACCCTTCTACTTTTAGTATTTACATATAGGTCCTCTGCCACGTCACCTCACGTGACCTATTACGTGAGGTGCGGGCTATTTGCACGGGGGCCCTCAAGTCTTTTATTATTTCGTTTCAGTACAAGGATTTTATATTCAGTTTTATATTTTTGGAGAAATTGCATGTTAGACCCCAAAGGTTTTTGATATTACACTTTGGTCCTCGCCAGGCGCGTGCACGTCACGCGTCCTGGTGGGAAAATTGCTAGGATATCCCTGCGGGTTTTGTAATTGGTGTTTGGTACTGAAAATCAAATATTAAGTGTTAATTTTTGAGAAAATTGCATGTATGCCCCTGGACTTTTGGATATTTGCACTTATACCCTGCTAGGCTGTTCCATTTTTGTATGCTTGTAGTATTTATTTGGACCATCATTTTAATTCCAAAATTTCTCAAAAATTAAACTTAAGCTCCTGTGCGATTGTACTTTAAGTAATATTTTTAGTTTTTGATTTTATTTCATCTTAATATTTATTAAAAATCAAAAACACTCTTTTTGTCTATTGTCTAGCTTAGAAAATACCAAAAAAATAGTGAAATATCTCGAAAAAATCCAAAAAATGCCCTACTGTCTATTTTAGCCTACTTTAGTGTCAGTCCAAAAATCACTAAAAATCTCAAAAGAAAAACCTTAATAATTCAAAAATACATAAAAACTTTAAAAAATATATAAAATTCTAGAAAACTCTAAAAATTGTAAACTCAAGTCCTGTAGTCTCCTGTTTTGATTATCTTTATTTGAAAAATAGTGTGGAAAAATTTTGTGGCTATTTGATATTTTTAATTCTCATTGTATCTCCAGCCAGTAGCTTGTCCACTGTTTTGGTTTATTTTAGTTTTTAAAATTACCAAAATCTTTTGAAAAATATCCAAAAATCACAAAAATAGTAGCAAAACATAAAAAGACCAAAAATATTTTATTTCCCTATTTTTGACTATATTTCACCACTTTTATTAATATTTTATCACCCCTTTTTCTTATAACTTTTATATCCTTATCTTGAAAAGAAAACAAAAAATATATATAAACATAAAAAGAAAATATAAAATCAGAAAATTTAAAAATCAAATACAAAATTAAAAATTAAATAAAAAATCATAAAATTAAAAATTTAAAAACCCACAAAAACCTTTGCTTGCTTAGTGTAGACATCACTCACATACACATACACACATTTATTTGAATTACCCTATTTGCTCCCTGTGTTCGAACTCTCTGCATACTTGCTTGCTATACATTTTGTGCAGAGTTAAAAATAAATTTTAACTCCACATTTTTATCTTATTTCTTGATCTATAGTATGGGTTAATTGTTGATTTTAGTCCAGGATTCATTGTGAGTTGTCACAGCGACGGTTATCTCCGCCTTGTGTGAGATACAATTTTTAGACTCCGTGAATTTTAGCTAAATAAAATGGCGCCGTTGCCTGGGAGCAACATCGAGTAGTTTATCTTTTTGTCTGTTTGTGTTTGTTGTTTACCATAGCTTTATTTTATCTCTCTTGCATTTTTGATATATACTGTTGAGCTTTCTGACCATTCTTTTCTTGTCTTCTTGTGAGGGACCGCGGAGCAAGGCGGATCGCCTAGGTGACCCGAAGCATCCTTGGGAAGCGGAGCCGGTTATTCTTTAGCCAAGCCGGCAGGAGAGAGCAGGAGTGAGAGAGAGTGCTTAGAGTAGTTGCATTTTATTTTGTGAGAGAGAGTTATTAATTTGTAATAACACAAGACTCAGGACTTGACATTCAGACTACCCGGGCCTAATTTCCGGGTGTTTGTTCACCCGGGGGATCACCGCGGTTTTTGACGAGTTTTTCACCGCTGTCAGTTTCCGGTTTTGTTTTCATTTTTCATTTCTTTTGTGGATTGAGCCCTTAGTTTTAGGCCTGCTTGATCGACTAAATTAGGTCTAAACACACTAATAACCTTTGCATGTACCTATAGCTTGAATTTGGACTTAGTTTATTAAACAGTTAGCTCATCATCTTAGATCGCCGCACCGCGAGCCCTCCCCATCAAGCGCTACTCCTGAACTCGATGTGTCGAGAAGAGGAGGGGGGGGGTCTAGACCGGATTCTTAAGATTGAGGATTGGTGACTAACTTGTGGTTCTTCACGCTAGCGGCTGCCTATCTTAGGACGATTTCCGCATTGCACATCGGCATGAAGATTAGGTTTATAAATTTCTGCTTTGCATCCCGCATGGAGAGAGCTGGGATTCGCTGTAAGTCTTCTTACTTTGCATCCATCATTTAGGCACAAAGGTGAGATTTCCATCTTTGTGTCGACTTGCACGGCATTTTCCGACTCTATTCTCCCTCTGTTTTTGGACAAAGTAGGATCAAGAAAATACAAAAATCGTTAGGCACTTGTTTGAATCTACTCAAAAGAAGCGATAACACCAAAAAATTAAAAAAGGGACTGCTAAGAAAACCTTGACCAAAAATAAAATTGGTAATTGGATTCATTGATTGGGGAGAGTAACACCCTCACTTGTTTTGAGGTTGCATGGGAAGGTTTCCTTCCAAGTGAGGTGAGCGCTTCATAAGGATTAGATCAGCTTGTGGTTGCCTTGTGTATCGCCTGGATTCTGAAGTATTGGCGCTTCTATCATACGTGGACGAGTAGGGCTTGCTCAACATTGGTGACTCTCTATTGTGTAGAGCATCGACCTTGTCCGAAGTATCGAGCCTAGGCCACGCCTTTACGGGGGTGTCTGTCTCATCGTCTCGCGTCCGAGTAGGTTCTTGCACGCTCACGGGTGATTCCTGTTGTGAGCGAGTTCCGAAGTATCGGTTTTGCCTATTGACTTCCTCTCTTATTCTTTGGCTGAGTAGGGATCCAGGAAGGGTTACAAGGAACCTCAAAAAGCGCAAGCTACAGGTTACACAGGAGGAGGACAAGTACGGGATACTCTTCTGGCAGTGCTCTCTCTCCTTTAGGCGTAGCGCTCTAAGGACTCGTGAAAAGAATAATTCCTGAATTCAAGCTAAAACCGACAAGATAAAAGCCGAACCTTCACGGCTTCATGTGTTGAGTTGGTGAATTCACCCCTATTTGGTGTTTGATTGCTAGTTCTATCTAAGGTCAATATCAAAAAACAACACAATTGTGCGCAATTTTGCTTCTCATTCCTTCCTTCCTTCTTTCTTCTTCTGTATCCACTCTGCTCTTCCCAATAATCAAGATGATGGGACGGAGATCTCTTAGGCCGACCTTGTCGGCACCGCTATCTAGCACTCCTCCTCATTCATCTAGGACTACCTCGGAGAGTCCGCTCTCCGAGCCTGAGTTTACCTCCACCCTGTTCCCCCTCGACCACCCTTCTCATTCTCCTTCCATCAGTCCAAGAGTATCAGAATTTAGTGCATCACAGAGTTCTGGGCATTCGACAGCACCTGAGATGGCCTCTTTTGCTTTTTCAGAGAATCCCGAGATGGCTGACAGAGGCGAGCATCCTGATGATCATGAGCACCCTCAATACTACATTGATCAAGCATCCATCAACTATTCACTTCTTGCATCCCTGGAGACCATGCAGAGGCAGATTCGTGACCAGGGTACATTCATGGGTGATCTGATGAGAGAAATTACTCAGATGAGAGAAAACCGACCTGGAGGCGGTGGCGGTGGAGGAGGACCTGATGCCGGAGGAGGTGATCCGATGCTGAGAGACTGTCGCAGACCACCATGCGAGAATTGCATAATCCAGCAACGTCCCTTACACATCGGTGGATCAGACTCCCGCCAATCCATGGAGATTTCGAGCTTCGGCCCCACACCATTCAGCTTCTACCCAAATTCCATGGGTTGCCGACCGAAGAGCCGCACCTACACCTCCAAGAGTTCGAAATGATTTGCAGCATGATCCATGATCGGTTGATGACTGAGGACACGATCAAGATGATCACCTTTCCATTCTCTTTGGTTGACAGAGCCGCGTATTGGCTCAAACACCTGGGGCGATTCATTGGTACATGGGCAGATCTCCGGACCGCATATCTGAAGAAGTACTACCCTCTCAGCCGGACCAATGCAGCTAGAGCAATGATCAGCAATTTCGTCATGATCCCTAATGAACAGTTTCATGAAGCGTGGGATCGCTTTCGAGAGCTCATCGACCGGTGTCCACATCACGACATATCCAAGCCCAACTTAGTGCAAAGTTTCTTCTGTGGGCTGACACCGGAGCTACAGGGGCTTGTCAACGCCTCTTGTGGTGGATCGTACTTTTCCAAGGGTGAAGATGACGTTTGGGCCATTTACGAGGGCATGGCAGAATACTCAACAGTGATGTCCCAGGCCCGTGTTTACACGTAGCAGAAGCCCCGCAAGGAGCAATATCATTTCAGAGGATCGCCCGCATCGATGCCGGTCCCAACACGGTGTCGGCAGCCGCAACCCAAGCTGAATCAGCAGCAACCGACATGGGCATAATCAGTGAGAAGCTGGACCGTCTCGAGATCCTCGAGAAGAAACAAATGCAAGGCATGGCCCAGATGGACCAGATCGCAAAAACCATGAGTGATCTGAAGACGCAGCTCTTATGCGTCCAGGAGGCACAAACTCATTCCCAGCAGCCTCCCAGATCACGTGCTGATCCGAGCAGTAGCAATGCCAACCAACCCTCTACCTCATACCGCCAGGTGAATCATATCCAGACAGAGCCGGTTCCACTGCTACAGTACTACCCAGCGCAGCCGCCATCTTCGGACACACAGATGGTGGTTTACCAGCCGGAGCAGCCACTGGCCGTTCTTCCTCCATCCTCCTTCGAGCAGGTACCATTGATGGAAGTCAATGGGATTTGGTACGACCGGTACCCTTAGCCCGGGATCCATCGTGATCACCCTGGATTCCGCTGGAGCAACGGTGGCTCCTCATCCCAGTAGTAGAATCCAGCTCAAGGACAACAGAACAGCCAGCAGCAACAGCAACACCAGCAGCCCCAGTATGCCCAGCCACAATAGTATCAGAGTGGTCCTCGTCCCGCCTATCAGGGACAGCAGTGGAGGCAGCGTCAGCAGCCTCATCAGTCTTACCCCATCACCCCCAGTATCAACCACAGCAGCAGCAGCAACCCCATTTCTAGCAGGGACAACCATCCGGTTCTCAGAGTCCCGCTTTTGAGAACCCAGCTCTCGATGATCTTGCCCGCTTGCTCTCTGAACAACGAGCATCCTTCAGGAAAGAAATGGATGAATTCCGGCAGGAGATGAGGGAGATTATCAAAGGGAAGGCCGCCATACCCGCTCAGATTGAACCTAACCCGAACAATCTGAAAAGGAAGTCTGAGCAGGTAGAGTTTACAGAGGACACCTCTCCTAGTGACTATTTGAGTGATATATCTTATTCTGTCTATGATGCTGATTTTGGGACTACTAGGAGCGGTAGGATGCCCGCAGGCGGCGTCTCTTCTAAGCGACAATCACACGCTGAACCAGGAGCGCCAGAGGAGCAGAGTAGCGGTGCTGATGCCGCTAATGATGACGTTGAAGACAGTGGTGCTGATGCCACCCATGATGGAGTCCAAGACGACGGTACTGAGGCCGTTGTGAGACCAGATGCAGACGGTGGTGCTGATGCCACCATTTTGGATGCAAAACTAGAGCGCGGTACTGATGCCGCAGTAACAGGAGCCGGTGGTGGTACTAAGGCCACCACATCTACTTTTGTTGAGCCTCCCTCTGTGATGTTCCCACATTTTGTACCTATGGACTGTGGAAACAAAAAGAAAAACAAACACATGAATAAAGGAAAGGTTTCTGTTCACATTGCGGATCCATATGTGTTGCATGATGATGATTGTATGGATTCTCCTCCTTCACAGGCACAGGGACCTATTCCTAGCCCTCCATCTGTGGAGGCCCCTACCATCCCCTTCCCTGAGGCACTCCGCCGGGCGAAGGGGAACAAAAGAGAAAATCCCAAAAAAGAGCAATAGGTAGAATTCAGCAACCAGATGATTGACAGGTTCCATATTCAGCTGACTCTACAAGAAGCACTTGAGCACATCCCCCTCTTCAAAAAGAACTTGAAGGAGAAGACTACCGTCCGCAGGAAGAGGAGGAACCACAGAGATCAGATCCATGTGCTCACTCATTCCACTTGCTGCACCATTCAAAACAAGCTGCCAGCCAAGCGACCAGATGCAGGAGCTCCCTATGTCAGATGCGAGATTTAGGAGCAACAGTTTGATCGTACTCTATTAGACAGCGGCTCCTCAATCAACCTTCTTCCGACAGCCTTACTCGACCGATTCGAGTTTGGTCCTCTTCTTAGGAGCAGGACAGTCCTTCAGTTTGCTAATAGATCGACTAAGAGGCCGAAAGGGTTGTTGAAAGACGTGGTCGTTACCATTCAGGGCCTGAAATTCCCCATGGACTTCGTTGTGTTGGACATGGAGATCCCTGAGTCGGTAACTGATGCCCCCATCATTCTCGGACGTCCATTCTTGACCACAGCCAAGGTGGTGACCGATCGTGACAGTAGGAAGGTATGTTTTCACGTAGAGGGCAAAACCATACAAATAGAGACGATCGAGGAAATCAGAGCCAGAGAGTTAGAATGCTCGGAGCAGTCCAGCGAAGCCGCGCAGATGAACGAGGAAGAGCTAGACATCCACCAGGAGTGCGATTTTGTGATGACAGATGATGAATCCAACTGGATAGATCCTGTAGCACCGACCCTCACCTTGCCTACAGATTCACTATATCTCAAGATCATGGCAGTCGAGAGCCGGGAGAGCACACCCTGGACGAGGATACACCTAAGGCTGATAGTGTCGGGACAAGTGGTGCCGATGATTTTCATTCTTGCTCATCTTCTTCTGATCCCTCAGATTTAGACATTGATTGGGATGATTTTGATGACTATTTGTCATGCCTGATTCCTTCTGAGCCAATAGCCATGACAGAGTGCGAGCCAGTGCAGTTTATTGATGAATCAACAGGCCGCCCTTCGTCAGAAGTTCATGCAGAGCGAGAGTTCTCCATGCAGACCTGGTCGCCTTCACACAGACATATCAGAAGCCAGATCTGCCACCTCCCAGTTGTCCAGAACTGAAACCTTTGTCGCAGTCATTGAAGTACAGATTCCTTGCGGGTGAGCCAGATATGCACCCAGTCATTATCTCAGCAGGTTTGACTGGAGAACAAGAATCCCGTCTGATGGAGGTTCTTGAAAGAAACCGCAAGGCGATAGGTTGGAGTATAGCTGATCTCCAGGGGATTAGTCCGGCTCTGTGCTCTCACCACATCTATCTTGAAGATGACGCTAGGTCGTCGCGTGAGTTCCAACGACGGCTGAACCCAAATGTTCGAGACGTAGTCATGAAAGAAATTTCGAAGTGGTGGAGCACTGATTTTATCTACCCCATCTCCGACTCTAAATGGGTCAGTCCGCTACATGTGGTACCCAAGAAGACGGGTATCACTACAGTTGTCAATGAGTCTGGAGAGGAGATCGCTACCAGAGTGCCCACTTCTTGGAGGGTCTGTGTGGACTACAGACAATTGAATGAGGCCACCAAGAAGGATCACTTCCCGCTACCCTTTATTGATCATATTATCGAGCGGCTAGCTGGGAAGAGTCATTACTGCTTTCTTGACGGGTACTCTGGATATAATCAAGTGGCCATTACGCCCGAAGACCAGGAGAAAACGACATTCACCTGTTCGTTCGGGACTTATGCTTTCAGACGGATGCCCTTTGGTCTATGTAACGCTCCAACAACATTTCAAAGGTCCATGTTGTCCATCTTCTCGGACATGGTGGGTGACTGTTTAGAGGTCTTCATGGATGACTTCTCGATCTATGGCGATAGGTTCAATGCTTGTCTTGACTGCCTAGACCGTGTGCTTCAGCGCTATATAGAGGTCAATCTTGTTTTATCTTGGGAGAAGAGCCACTTTATGGTGACTCAAGGGACGGTCCTCGGTCATATCGTCTCCAACAGGGGCATGGAGGTCGATCCGGCCAAGGTGGATATCATCAGAAAACTCAATCCACCGTCCAATTTACGTCAATTGCGGTCTTTTCTGAGGCATGTCAGTTTTTACCGACGGTTTATTCAGGACTTCAGTCGAATTGCCCGACCGCTTACTGACTTGCTGACAAAAGACACCGAGTTTATTGTCAATGATAAGTGTCTTGCATCCTTTGAGACTCTCAAAAATATGTTTGTTTCAGCTCCTGTCCTTCAGTCGCCTGATTGGTCTCTCCCATTTGAGATCATGACGGATGCTTCAGATTTTGCCGTCGGGGTTGTTCTTGAACAGAGGAGGGATGGTTTACTTTTTGTCATTCACTATGCCAGTCGGACTTTGGATGCCGCCCAACAGAATTACACTGTGACTGAGAAAGAGATGCTGGCTGTAGTTTTTGCTCTGGATAAGTGTCGATCGTATATTCTCGGATCTAGAGTAACAATCTACACTGATCACACCGCCATCCGGTATTTAATGGCTAAGAAGGATGCCAAAGCATGTCTCACCAGATGGATCCTTCTACTCCAGGAATTTGATATTGAGATTAAGGATAAGCCTAGAGTCAAGAATGTGGTGGCGGATCATCTCTCCAAAATGGAGAATCTTGAGGAATCTGAGCCCATCGCACCTATCACAGAGACATTTCCAGATGAGGCGATCTTGGCTATCACCTCGCTCCCGTGGTACGCTGACATTGTGAACTATTTTGTCGCCAAGACAGTTCCACAAGGTTGGCCCATGCAGAAACTTGAGACCTTCCTGGCGAAGGCCAAGTTTTACCACTGGGAGGATCCCGTCCTTTATCATGAAGGAGGGGACAATATCTGGAGGAGGTGCATTCCTCAAGAAGAGCATCACAGCGTCCTCAATACTGCTACAAGCTTGAGGCAGGAGGACATCATTTTGGAAAAAGGACAGCACAAAAGGTGCTTCAATCCGGCCTATGGTGGCCTACTCTCTTCAAGGATTCTGATGAGTTCGTGAAGTGATGTACTGACTGTCAGAAAATGGGAACCTACGGACAGAGAGACATGATGCCCATGCAACCCATTCACTTTTGTGAGGTTTTTGATGCATGGGGGATTGATTTCATGGGCTCATTTCCTAAGAGTCAGGGATTCGAGCATATTTTGCTCGCTGTGGATTATGTCAGTCGATGGGTTGAGGCCATCCCCGCCCGAGCCGCAGACGCTAAAACCGTATGCAAATTTTTGAGGAAAAATATTATTTCACGGTTCGGGGTACCGAGAGTCTTGATTTCAGACGGGGGGTCTCATTTCATCAATGACAAAGTTGGGGCCCTTGCAGACGAGTTCGGCATTGACCATCGGGTTGCCACACCATATCACCCTCAGACTAATGGTCTTGCCGAAGTATCGAACTGGGAGATAAAAACAATTTTGCAGAAAGTTGTTCGCCCAGACTGAAAGGATTGGTCACAGCTTTTGGACTCGGTCTTGTGGGCTTATTGGACTTCTTTAAAGAATCCATTGGGGACATCTCCCTTTCATCTCGTCTATGGCAAGTCGTGCCATTTGCTAGTGGAAATCAAGCACAAATCTTTTTGGGCAGTCACTGAGTTACTGTTAGATCCCGAGAGTGTAGGAGACCAGAGGAGAGCAGAATTGGCAGCCCTGGAAGAACTGAGAGATACAGCCTTCTCCAACAGCCTACAGTACAAGGAGAAAGTGAAAACATGGCATGATTCGCATATCAACCATAAACAGTTTGAGCCAGATCAGAGAGTATGGTTGTTTGATTCCAGGCTGAAATTATTTCCAGGGAAATTACAGAGCAAGTGGAAAGGTCCATATGTGGTTAGGAAGGTACACGAGAATGGCAGCATCGATATATCCGAACCATCGTCTTCTTCTACCTTCCGTGTCAATGGTCAACGCCTGAAGCTATATCTAGATCATGATCCGCCGACCATTGACGTTGCCCCCATTCTTCTAGTATGAGATGTGCCCTTTGACTCATATCATCTGCATCTCATACATGGTGATCAATTCTATCTTCCGCTGTACAGAGCCATCTGTTCATATCACTCTTTCATCGGTTGATCTATTTTCTTCTTTTCTTCTTTTCTTTTTCTATTTTCTTTATCTATCAAATAGGTGTCGCCATTGTAGACAGTTTTCCATACTTAGGACGTACTTTGTCCTAAGTATAGGGGGGTGTGCACCCCGAGTATTTCCATTCTTTGATCTTCTCCATTGTCTCCTCTTCTTGTCTATACTTAGGGATATCTTAACCTAAGTATAGGGGGAGACAATCTGAGTACGATCTGTTCATTCCCGCCCTTGACCCTCCCTACGTTGTGTACAGTCTGCTATACTTAGGATTATTTGATCCTAAGTATAGGGGGGACGGTCAACTTCTCATTCGTTTGTTCATCCATTTCTTTATTTATTTATTCTTTAGACTTTCCTATACTTAGTACGAGTTATGTCTTCTCTTTTTTCCCTGATCTATGAGGACATAGCTCAAGCTAAGTATAGGGGGTCGTATATACTGCATATATACTTTAGCCATAACTCGTACTTTCGTATTTTCCTAATAATATGGCTAAAAATTCTTTAAAATTCTTCCAAAATCTTTGAAAAATAGTTTGAAAATCTTTGTGAACATCTATTGAAGACTATTTTGAAAATATTTTGTTAAATGTTTTCAACCTTTGTAAAAATGCGTGTTTTGTAAAATTTCTTTTCTTTGTGTGGAACAAAATGTTTGAAAAATGATTTGCAAATGGTTTGAAAAATGGTTGCAAAAATATTTTGAAAAATCTATCTATATTGTTTTGAAAGCCTTTGCAAAATGATTTTCAAATGTGTGTACATGTTTGTAAAAATGTTTGTAAAAATTATTTTGGACTATAGTTTTCAAAAATTGTTTGAAAAAGCTTGTGTCAAATAAGTTTGAGGAATACATACATATTACCGAAATCATATATATATATATGTATGTATAAAATTGATCACTTACCCTTGTTAATTCTTTAAATCCACTTCTTGTATACATAAGAAGCACTCCCGTGTACATATTTTCACCTAGTGTTCAGCCAAAACCTTTTTGTTTTCAAAAATCCCAAAAACATTTGCAAAATTAAAATCCAAAAACATTTAAAAAACTTTTTGAAAAATCTAAAAAAATGCATATGCATGCATCATCTTTTCAAAAATCCATAAAAAGTTCAAAATCTTGGAAAATTGCATCACAAAAATATTTCCTGCATTTTGCATAGCATTGCATAGCATTCGCATTTTTCGGATTGAGTTTTATGGTTGAACGAGTCTAAGTAAAATCCGAAGATTGGAGCTTGATTGGACCTTAAAATCTACCTAATAACAGGAACCTTATATGAACTGGGTTTGAGGTACTTCAGGTCCAGTGGACTTAATTCTTTGAGGATCACGGGACTTGGTTCAATGGATTCTTGACTGCCTAAGTAGAGTATTTCGGAGCACACGCACGACTCTTGTTGATAATGACCTAACTTGGACACTTGCACCTTTCACATGGCTCTACTCAGTTGGAGTGGTGAGGGGATTGGATTTGCCGGTATGAGACGCACACATGTGGAAACATTTGTCCTCCTCTAGGGAGGGAAGTGCGCCCCAACCCGTCCAGTAATGATGAGTTTCGAGGATAGGAGATCTTGGGTTGCGATAAAGCTTCAAAAGAGGGATAGTCTACTGGATCAAGAGGAAAAACTCCCTATGTAAATGCTGTTGTGGATAGTATTCCAAAAAAATGCAAAAGCAAAAACTCCAAAAAAGTGGTCAGGCCTGTACAAAAATAAAGATGCCTGCCGGAGTCTACCTATGTTTTAAAGTCAAATAAGCAAGCTTGAGCTTCAAAGTCAAATCATGTGAGCCTGCAGCTGGATGGCTTGGCTACACTGGTCTTGCATCCTAGGATAGGTAGCTACACCAGCTACCGTCCATTCTTCTCTTCACCCCCTCCTCTTGAGCTGGTTGCCACTTGAACTTAGAAGGGAATACCCTGCTCCTTGAGGGATGAGTTGTTGGATTGGGGAATCATTGGATTGTCATATCGGAGAAGTCAGTCTCTTTGTCATTTCAGTTGAGGAGAGCCACCATCCCTTACACCGTACGAGTCAGATTCATAGTCATAAGGGTTTGCGTATGAGTTGAAGTATATCTGACCTGGCTATTGAGGAGACTAGGATAGAGTTTTAGGATTCTCAGGGACTGTTGGATTTCAAATTCCGTTCTCATTAAGGTTCCGTCCGCACTTAAATTCCAAAGGTCTGACTTAAGCTCCAAACTTTGATTTGTGAAGACAAGTTTGATAATTAAACTTCATCCAATTTTCTTATTTTTCTTTTCTTTCTTTTTCTTTTTGCACTTATTTCATAAGTGTTTGCTAGGGACTAGCAAAGGTAAAGTATAGGGGGATGATGAATCCACATTTCATCATCTTTATTCTATCATTTTGGCACCAAAAGCCCTAGCAAATGCCTGTAAATAGCAGTAAATATAACATTTTAGCATTCATGCATGTACCTGTAATTAGTGTGTAAAATACTGTAATCAAAACCAAAATTATAGAATAAATAAAAGAAAATAAAAAGAATAAAATATTGTAAATATTTTATGACCCAAACCCCCGAGACCTAGGCATCTTGATGAGTAGGTCGATAAGGAATAAAGTAGGGGGAGATAAGGGTCAAATACCTATATTATTCAATTCATTCTTTATTTACTTTGGGACCTATTTTTGGTTCCACTTTTTATACCTCAAATAAAGAAACTTTCTTCATAAAAGTTGTAGATAATTTAATAAAGAAAAATACAAAATTGATTTCACTGAAAAATAATGTACAGATAAAAAGTTATGGTCTGAATAAAAATCCAGAATCCCAACTTCCCAGATCCGTATCTCACAAATGAAAACTCCAAATGCATCAAACTCGCCTTTAATTGTATATAGAAGAAAATAAGCTATTTAATGGCAGTGGTTTCGCATTTGGCGGAGCTACGGTTTGAAAGTTGAGTTTTGGACCCACCTTGTATAATTGTACTGATTAAAATATTCAATTTTTTATTTATTCATTATTTTTTTATTTTATATTTTTATAATCTTGTAATTATCATTTATAATAATTATGTACATTAAAATTAGAATAAAAATGCAAAGAAAACTCAAAATAAAAATAAACATATATGGATCATACATGTATTATACCTATATTTATACCTATACATTTTATACTTATATTTTATTTAATGTACAGAATACATCAGAAAAATAAAACAAAAATATATTTGTGTATATAAAAGTATTTTATGATTTTAGAAAATAAGAAATAAAAATAATAAAAATAAAATACACAGAATAAAAATAAAACACTAACATACATAGGTATTATACCTATATAGGGCTAAAAAGTAAACTTGCAAAAATATACCTCATAAAATAAAGTAAAAATCATAATAAAATACTATATAAAATAACGAATACTTTTTATTTTATAATCATAAATTAATAAGGCCATTTACTATTTTTAAATGATTTTAGAAAACATTTTTTTGGGTTTTTCCTGGTTGGTCCACGTGGACCAACCAGGAGGCGCCACCAGTTGACTCCGGTCAACTGGTCGCCTTCCCCCACCTACCTCCTGTCAGAGGCCTATTTTTTTGGCACATTTGGCGGCCTTTTCTAGGTCGAATCTTTCACCATTTCGCCTCGATTTCTTCTGTAATCTTCTTCCTCGATCATCCACCTTGCCCGCCATATGTTTACATTGGGCCAAGGATCACTGAGGCACTGGAGATTTGTTGATCTTCGAGCCCCTGCAGCACGAGGTCAAACCTCATAAAATGGAACACCCTCCTTCGAATTCAAATCGAGTCCCTTGGTCCACCCCTCTCTGCCCCTCTGGTGCTCTGAAGCTTGCTGGAGGTGACAGCTCCGCCGCGAGCTCCTTAGCCAGGGCATACGAGGTCGAGGGCGCCTCCACCACCTCCCGCAAGACCGGCGGTCGAGGTACATCTCCCCCTTTTGCTCCGGCCATCGAGGGTCCCTTCATCCATTTATCTTTCGCTCAATAGATTCGTCGTAGACCTATGATTAAAAGCCCCTTAAAATCCACTTCGATTCCTCGCTCGGTTCGCACCTTCAACTCCATCGCCGGAGTGCTCCTCCAGCCGCCACTTCTACGTCACATCCACTGTGCGCCAGCCACCACGGGGCCAAGGCAGTTTGCCCTTGGTCCTTTCACGACCTTTCCCTGTAGGTTTTGAGCCAAACCGCACACCTGGGAGCCCATTTTGGAGACGCCGGAGATACCTGGAGGCTTTGAGCTCCGCCGCCGTCGTAGGCGAAGGCCAGCACCCTTCCGGCCGTCTTGAAGCTTCCCAGCCATGGAGGACACCTGCGGGAGGAGATATGGGACCTTTTGAGGCCTGAACGCCGACGAAGGAGGACGGGGGAGGTCGCGGAAGTTCGCCGTCGCCGGCCTTCTTCCCTTGTTCTTCCTCCTGGCCTCACTGCTGTCCAATCAAGAAGGAGCCCCAGATTTAACGTGGATCGTCCGATCGTCAGCGCCCGCCACCGTCGGATCTCATCTGAGATCTGATCTCAGACATCCAGGCCGAATCGTCATCGCGAGCCGAGGAGTCGCCACGTGTCAAGTGGAGGCCCCCCAACCGTTGGATCCGCCTTGCGAGGGATTTTTGCAAGTATACCCTCGCTATTTTTGTATTTTTCTCTTAGTCTGGTAACTTTTATTCGTAGTTTAAAAATTTTGTAAATTTTGCAAGTAGACCCTTCTACTTTTAGTATTTACATATAGAACCTCTGCCACATCACCTCACGTGACATGTACACGTGAGGTACGGGCTATTTGCACGGGGACCCTCAGGTCTTTTTATTATTTCGTTTCAGTACAAGGATTTTTATATTCAGTGTTATATTTTTGGAGAAATAGCATGTTATACCCCAAAGGTTTTTGATATTACACTTTGGTCCTCGCCAGGCGCGTGCACGTCACGCGCCCTGGTGGGAAAATTGCTAGGATATCCCTGCAGGTTTTGTAATTGGTGTTTGGTACTGAAAATCAAATATTAAGTGTTAATTTTTGAGGAAAATTGCATGTATGCCCCTGGACTTTTGGATATTTGCACTTATACCCCTGCTAGGATGTTCCATTTTTGTATGCTTGTAGTATATATTTGGACCATCATTTTAATTCCAAAAATTCTCAAAAATTAAACTTAAGCTCCTGTGTGATTTTATTTTAACGCCATATTTTTAGTTTTTGATTTTAGTTCATCTTAATATTTATTAAAAATAAAAAATACTCTTTTTGTCTACTGTCTAGCTTAGAAAATACCAAAAAAATTGTGAAATATCTCAAAAAAAATCCAAAAAAATTCCCTACTGTCTATTTTATCCTACTTTAGTGTCAGTCCAAAAATCACTAAAAATCTCAAAAGAAAAACCTTAAAAATTCAAAAATACATAAAAACTAAAAAAATATATAAAATTCTAGAAAACTCTAAAAATTGTAAACTCAAGTCCTGTAGTCTCTTTTTTGATTATCTTTATTTGAAAAATAGTGTTGAAAATTTTTATGGCTATTTGCTATTTTTTATTTTCATTGTATCTCCAGCGAGTAGCTTGTCAACTGTTTTGGTTTATTTTAGTTTTAAAATTACCAAAAATCTTTTGAAAAATATCCAAAAATCACAAAAACAGTAGCAAAACATAAAAAGACCAAAAATATTTTATTTCGCTATTTTTGACTATATTTCACCACTTTTATAAATATTTTATCACCCTTTTTCTTATAACTTTTATATCCTTATCTTGAAAAAGAAAACAAAAAAATATATATATAAACATAAAAAGAAAATATAAAATCAGAAAATTTAAAAATCAAAATACAAAATTAAAAATTAAATAAAAAATCAATAAAATTAAAAATTTAAAAACCCACAAAAACCTTTGCTTGCTTAGTGTAGACATCACTCACATACACATACACATACACACATTTATTTGAATTACCCTGTTTGCTCCCTGTGTTCGAACTCTCTGCATACTTGCTTGCTATACATTTTGTGCAGAGTTAAAAATAAATTTTAACTCCACATTTTTATCTTATTTCTTGATCTATAGTGTGGGTTAATTGTTGATTTTAGTCCAGGATTCATTGTGAGTTGTCACAGCGACGGTTATCTCCGCCTTGTGTGAGATACAATTTTTAGACTCCGTGAATTTTAGCTAAATCACACCTCCAACCAATTCTCCAAGCAGCGAGACCTTTGCCTTCCTCGTACATGCAGCACCAACCTCCTGGCGGAGGCCTTTTGAAACACCTGGGAGCACTCTCCCTCCACATCTGCAGATCCAGGTGATATTCCGCGACACACTCCAGCAGCAATACCGCTCCTCCATCTCGTGCAAGGGGAGACGGGCTGATCAACTCCATCTCTAGCGAGCCATTCGTCTGCAGGTCGTGGTAGGCAGCCCTCTCCTCCCTTGTGAGCCCAGGCGATGGCATGTGAAGACCCCCAAAGGGGGCGTATCTCTTTTGGGGAAAGGGGATCCCTATTGGGGAACACTAAATATGGGTAAAGGGTCATGTTGGGCTGACTCTTAAAAAAACAGCTGTTGTGTTTTGTAAAACCAAAAGGGCTGAGGAATTTTTGGACCCAAATAGGCCACGTTTATTTTATTAAAAAAAGAGAATCGTACAAAAAAACTGTACAATTTTTTGAGATAAAATCCATAAAAAAACGTGAACGACTTATTTGAAAAAAGAGAATGATGCCTATTTAAAAGGGGGGGGGTAGATGAAATAGCCGAGAGAAAAAAAGGAAAGGAAAAAAACTCTAACACTTACCGTCGGGTCTCTCACATATAAGATCTGAGGTCTCATATATATACAAAGGAAGGAACCTGAAGGGTCACGAGGGGGTTAGAGGACCCAAAGGGTCACGTGTGGCTATGAAACCTGAAGGTTTATAAACATAAAAGTAAATATAATAACTTTAACACTCTTCTTAAGCTAGATCTAAGAAACCTGCAGCTTGTAACAAAAAGAAAATGTATACACCACATCTTCACATGATGCATCATAATAACACATGTCCACTGCTGGTAGAAGATCTCACTCGAGGACGGGTATGTGGCTTTCAAGTCACTGGAATGTATCTCTACCATGCCTATAGAGATACTATATCAGATCACCGGAACATATCTCTATTGTGCTTACAGGTCATCGGAGTATATATCTACTGTGCTCGGAGAAGAATCACTGTAGAAGAAGTCCAGCACATAGTAGTAGTTGGGTCATAAAAGAAGAGGTATACACCCTGACAAAGAATCGATACTCAGTGAAGATGGATGATCTAAATAATAGTATGGAGGTCCAACATAGGTTGTTGGAGGGGGGATTCATGAGGTGCCAGCAATGCAAGAGGTGTAGCTGGAGTTGTTGGAGCCTCGGACGGTGCTTTAGGGGGCACTAGTGGTAGCTGGTGCTGCTAGGGACTTAGACCGCCTAGTGCGGAACCCCTTGTCTCATCAAGAGGTCCCATGCAAGGAGAGAGGGCTAGTGGTGGCGACATGTTTAGGGTATTAGGCTCCAGTTTAGGACCGTCACTCTCATACCATGTTAAGAAGGGGAACAAATGATACGCTTATTCCATAGAGATAGGGTCTCTTATATATAAAGAGAAAACCCTAGACAGTATAAGGTTTACGAAACCCTAAGGGTTACAGGGGGTTATAGAACTCAAAGGGTCACAGAGGGCCTAAAAGAAGAGATCTACATGGAGCAGCCACATGGATATCAGGAGAAGGAGAAAGAGAACATGGTTTACAGGCCGAGGAAGACAACTTTTCATCGCAGTGACCTGAAAGATAGCTTTTCTTCACAGTGACCTAAAAGACATCTTTCTTCAAGGTGACCTGAAACAAGATATCTACATGGAACAACCATAAGGATATCAAGAGATGGGGAAAGAGAACATGGTTTGCATACTGAGGAAGAGTATTTATGGCTTGAAGCAAGACCTAGATAGTGGTACTTGAAGTTTGATGCCTTCATGACAAAGTAGAACTTCAAGAGGACTACAACGGATGCATGTATGTATGTTCGATGTCTTCCCAATGGTAGGTTCATTATTATGTTGATCTATGTGGATGACATGTTGATAGTCCGTCATGATCCCGGGTTGATTGTAAAACTCAAAAGGTAACTCTCTAGAGAATTTGAGATGAAGCACTTAGGCAAGGCACACAACATGTTTGGGATGTAGCTCACCCACGACAGGAAGAAGCATAGGTTGTGTTTGTCACAAGATAAGTATGTTGAATGCATTCTGGAGTGGTTCAACATGAAGAATGCGAAGCCAGTCAGCATGCCCCTTGCCACTCATTTCAAGTTGATGAAATAGACATATCCATCTACTTCTGAGGAGAAAGATGAGATGACCAAGATTCCTAACCAGATCACAGTTGGTACCTTATGTACATCATGGTTTGCACCAAACCCGACATTGCTCATACTGTAAGCATAGTGAGCAGACTCGTGTCAAATACAGGGAATGATCATTGGGAAGAAGTGAAGTGGATTCTGAGATACTTGAGCAGGACCTCAAGTATGTATCTGATGTTGGGAGGTTAGGTCCCAAACATTGTGGATGCACAGATCCTGACATGGTAGGATATGTGGATCAGAGGAAATTGACTTCCGGATTCATTTTCACTTTCGCAGTGGGAGAAATTTCGGAGTAGTCCAAGTTGCATACATGTATTGCATTCTCAAGGACCGAAGCCGAGTACATTGCAACAGCAAAAGCAGGGAAATAAGTGTTGTGGTTACAACAATTTCTTGGTGAACATGGATGCGAGGATAAAGAGACGATTGTTTTCTGTGATAACCAGAGAGCCATTGATCTAAGAAAGAGCACGATGCATCATGCTCGCACAAAGCATATAAACGTACGATATCATTGGTTGAGAGATGCTATTGACAAGAAGCATCTCATTTTGAAGAAGGTCTACATAGATGAAAATCCATCAGATATGCTGACAAAGGCCATGACTCGTGACAAATTGTAGCTCTGTATAGAACTGAGCGGTGTCGCCTCTCGGTGATCATCTTTCTAGCGACACTTCCTCTTTGGGATCGGAGGGGGAGGTTGTTGAGTATATTCGGTCCCAATCCTCGGGGCATGTTGTGAAAATTTCCCCAAGAGATTTGGAAGGCACATTCCAGAATTTGGAGGTTGGTTGCAATCTCTTGCATGTCCCATGCATGTTGGGAGTAGGAGTTGTGTTTCCTATTTCAAGTTGGAATAGGAGATAGAGAGAGAAAGGCATTGGTAGTCATATAAATAAGGCCCCATGCAAGGCATTGAAAATTATATCAACACACAAGCATCTTCCTCTCTTCTCTCTTAGTTCTCTCTCTCTCTCCAAGTAAGGAGAGAAGCATCCCACACAAGGCGTGAGGATCAACCCATGCAAAATGTGAAGAGTAGCCTGCATGGCCATGAAGAGAAGCTGCACCCGCAAGGAGCATCTATGCTTGAGACATGAGGAGCAACCACCAATGAGATCCATTCTTGAGGAGGGATAACTCTGACGAGGAAAAGCATCAATTTCGTGTTCTCAAAGTACAAGGTGATATTATCTGATTTTATTTTTGTAACTGAGCCTCAGTTTTGTTGGACAACAAAACTGAGAAGACATTGGGCTATCTCATTTTTTTCGACCTAATAGATTTTTTGGGAGTCATCTTGTACCATGGGGTTTTCCTCTCTCTCACATCGAGGATGGTTTTACCGCGTAAAATTTCTCGTGTCTTTGTGATTGCTTGATTATTGTGCCTCGATTAATGTGCTTAGTCCCCATGTGGGGAACGTTCGTCTTCTGGTTATCCTTTGTAGGTCAAGTAAGGGAATCTCCTCGATTTCCCAACAGTTTGGCCATTTGCAAAGGAGGTTGGGTGATGTACACGTTAGAATATGCGGGTGTTGGGATGTTGAGTTGGCTAAGAGAGGTAGAGGAAAATCCAAGAAGCGTTGGAATGCAACTATCCGAAGGGATCTTAGTCTTTTTAATCTAAGCCCAGGAATGACCTAAGAGAGATCTGAATTTAGGTAAAGAATCAATGTAGCTGACCCTACTTAAATGTGGGAAAAGGCTTTATAATTATTGTTGTTGTGTTGTCTCATGGTGAATAAAAATCCATCACCATTGAAAATTCATATATTACCACATCGAAATATGTAGCTTGTTGGACATTAGTAACCATGACTTGGAAAGCTGATTTTCTCTATAACCTCTGGATGAGTATTATCTTTGCTTCTAGAATTAATTATAATTCGAAAAGCTCATAATGTTAGGTGCAACTTTTCATTAATGGCTTGAGTTGAAATCTCTAAAGTATTATCATCAGCTACATTAATCTTCAGTGTCTCATCAGAAAAAAAATGAAAAATATGAACTTACTTTGTTGATGACTCATGCATGGATGAACAACAAAGAGACTTTTTATATTTGTGGTCTTTTGACCAATTATCATTGTAGTTAAAGCATACACATTTTCGAAGGCGCTCTTCACACTGTGATTGCAATAACTATTTAATCGAAGATTGCGATTTTTGAAGTAAAGGCTATAACCCTTTTGATAACTCATAAATTGGATGTTTATCCCGTCCTTGGGCTCTCAACTTTTGTTCTTGTAATCATGCTAGTGGGATCCACTCAATCAATGTACTATGCCACATCTTTTGGACTTCATATTCTATCTCTGATTCCATTCCACCGAGGTAAATTGCCAAGAATATGACCAGCAGATACACCACGAATTTTGTTGAAAAATCTTATGATTTCTCTTTGGCATTCCAAGAAGGAGTGAGTTTGGGAGTTTGGTTCAGTTTTCTCATAGAACTATGCGGATCTTCCTAAATCGATAAACCAAATCTTGTATTCATCCTCTTTATCAATTCCTCACGGGAGTTAAGGGAACAATTCTTTGTAGATTACGAAGACCAATCAAGGGCTTCCCTTCCATATAAAAAGAGTCAAGGGGAATGTTTTTTTCGAATCTGATACTTTATAAAAGGCAAAATATTGTTCTGCTTTATACAACCAAGTCATGAATTATGCAATTCCGTCGTACTTAGGAAACTTAAGCCAATTAGGACGTGTAATACCTTGATTATATGCGGACATAGTAGATAGAGTATCATTGATATAATTACTTCTCAAATCATTGGACTTGAATTCTGATATGTGAGTACTGACTACATCCAAACCAATCTTTTGACTACTTTGATATCTTCCAATATCATTGATGCAACCTGTTTTTTCAAAGTGACTCTGAACACCAAAATTTTAAATTTCTTCTGTCGAGGAGAGGATAAACCCAATAGGAGAGAAGTGCCCTCCTTGAAGCTTCGAGCTCTAGTTCCACCAGTCGTGGTATCTTTCAATAAAAGAAAGGGACGGAGAGATGGGTAGAGAGAGATGTAACGGAGTAGGAGGACGGGAAGGTGGAGTCAGGTCTAACTGCATATTCCATTCGTATATCTAATCTATTTATAATATTTTCCCAACAAACTCAAGCCTAACAACCCAATTACAAGTCATCACCATGTGTCAACATATTATTAATTTAGACATTGCTTACTTTGCAAATGAATCCTCCAAACCTTATCTATGTCTAATGAGCTCCGGTCATAAGGATCATTAGATACACAAAGGTGGATGTACATTCCTATCGGATCTGTTCAAGAATGTAATCAAAAGCATCACAAAATAAATCATAACAGCTCAGATAGAGCACGGATTTGGAATTCTGAGAAAGAGAAAGGCATGATCTTGTGAATCACAGACCTTGATTTGCTTGATTTTCTCCAATATCTCATTCCAGCTACAAGTGGAAACGACTCTCTCCAAATTTGGAAGCATTAGCATGTTGTACAATATTTGCAGTTTGTAGTTTTTATGATACATACAAGACTATATATAGAAGGTAAGATGGAATCATCTTTATGACCAAAGTGGTGTTCCACCTAACCATGTCCACGAGGAATGCACCTTTGATCTAAAAGAGAAAGGATGATGCACATGTCATGATAATGAATAAGGATGGTGGGCAAACTAATGAGATTTGGAGGGAGAAAATAAATGGACTAGCAAGCTTGGAAAATATTGCCCACGTATTTCTGCTTTATAGTCCGATTTTCTAGCATAAAAGGAGCACCCAACTCAAGGGATCCACTTCAAACTTTCTACATCTATAGGATTAATTAATCTTATGTACCAGCTGGTAAGCCATTTACATCAGATAACTATATTTGATGGAATTTGTTTTGAATAGAAATACAATTGTATTAGTCTTACTCTAACATCTTGGACTGTGTACACGAACTATTATCGAGAAAAAATGGAGTCAAGTATATATCTATTATGTATGTTCAAAAATGGAAGTATTATTGTATTTTCAAATAATATTTCTAAATAGAGTTAATATTATAAAATGAACCTTTTTTAAATTTTTGTGAACTTACCATCTACATTTTATTAATGTTAGATTTTCTAATATATTTTCATTTTCAATGGTGTTTTCTTAAATTTTGATTAATCTAACAATTTATGTCACTCTAGATCCATCTCAAAAGGCTAAATTATCAAGTGTAATTTGAAAAAATACTAAGAATTTATTTCATTTAGGAGTGCTGGAAGCAACAGGAGAGATAAAAGAGGTCGAATACAAATTTATATCAAATTATACTTATAACTATTAATACTATGAAGCGATTGAATAAAATTATAAAAAAATAAATGGTGGGGATGTAAGATTCAAACCCTGATCTCCAAAATAATTATCACGTTAGTCTACAACTTTGTTGTTAAATGACTTTGTAACCTTTCTCCTACAACGCTATTTTTTTTACATTTAAGGAGGGGACATATCGAAAGCTGAAGACATTTCACAAGTGAAATATTACAAGCAAGGAAGCGCACTGGCCCTCATTAATGATTAATTGTTCATAATAATAGATGGGTTTAGAAATCCACGGGCGAGAAATTGTGTATGTGATACTTAATTAGGACCAAATGATAGCAACACATAACCAGAATCTAAAGTGCCCAACAAAAATCAATAGATGGAAAGTAATTTAAGGCGAGCACGGGCTTTGAACAATCAACATGGCTTGTGTTGTGGGTTGAGTGCAAGTGCTATGTGCAGTTTTTGATACTGGTTGTAGTTTCCAGCCTTAGACTCTACTCTTTAACAGTTGCTTATTGTGTAATTGTACATTTTTTGTGACACACACACACACACAGGGAGCTGGGAGGCTACACCCTGGGGTGTAGGTAACTACCTACACCGGCCTTTTTTTCATGATTTTTGAGTTTTTTTTGAAGGAAACCTTAGAGGGATTTTCTTAATATATTGAGTGGAATATGTGTTTCAAGTTTCATGCAAAACAAATATTCCTAACATGTTCATCTAGAAGGGGTCAATTTCAGCAATTCCGAGACCGTTAAATTTTGGCAGTCTTGATGAAAATGATAGGAGTCTCAAATTAAATTGAATTTTGAATGACATCATGGTGATATATAGTAATCTAATTCCCCCAAGGTTTCATTTCAAAAAAAAATCAAAAATCTATGAAAAAATGAGGCGGGTGTAGGTAAATTACCTACACCCCTGGATGTAGGCTCCTCCCCCCCAATGATATATATATATATATATATATATATATATATATATATATATATATATATATATATATATATATATATTTGACATTCCTTCGTCTATTGTTAGAGATAGAAGCTCCTTTCTTTGCAATTTGCTCCGTAGACCACTAGTGAGTGTGGGTTCGCCGACAATTCTTTCTAGTTTATTGTTGCTAGATTTACTAGCTATATTTATTTCAGATGAACTCGGACTTTGTTTATTGTTATATTTTCATCCTTTTGCTTTTCTTTCCTTTGTTTGAACTGTGAGGTCCTTTGTTATGAAGTATTATATAGATTTCAGTATTTTGTCTAATTCACTTAGTGTTATTGCTTGGATAACTTGGATATCGAGAGACGAGATGCGCACTTTATTGTATAGTTGAATTAGAATGTGATAGGAGGCATTGCATATGGTATGCGAATTTGATCATCTCCTAAAGTGTTACACACACATATAGGGTAAAATGGGGCTGCTCCCATGGGAGGAGCTAATTTGGCTCATCCCGCTCTATTTCATCCGGTTTTTTTTATTTTTTTTTGAAAGTTTCTTCCGTAGATTTTCATCAATATATCCCTATATTATGTCGTTAAAATTTCGTGCGAAACAGAGACTCCTACAGCCTCCATCTAGACGGGTCGTTTTTAGCAATTCTGTTACTGTTAAAAAATGACTGTCTGGATGGAGGCTTTAGGAGTCTCCGTTTCGCACGAAATTTTAATGACATAATACACGGATATAGTGATGAAACTCCACAGAAGAAATTTTCAAAAAAAATAAAAAAACCGGTTGAAATGGGGCGGGGGGAGCCAAGTTAGCTCCCCCAGGGGGCAGCCCCATTTAACCTATATATATATATATATATATATATATATATATATATATATATATATATATATATATATATGGGAAAAATGTGTATGCCCCCTAGGGGGAGCTAACTTAGCTCCCCCGTCCCTTTTTGACATAATTTTTTTATTTTTTTGAAATCTAAACCGTGTAAATTCATTATTAAATTCCTATATTATGCTATTAAAATTTCGTACGAAACAGAGACTTCTACGACCTCCATCCAAACATGGTCGATTTAAAAAATCATGTTATCGTTAAAAAATAATTGTCTGGATGGAGGCTGTATGAGTCTCTGTTTCGCACGAAATTTTAATAGAATAATATAGGCATAATATAGTGATGAATATTCATGGAAGAAATTTTCAAAAAAAATTTAAAAATGGTGAAAATGGGGCGGGGTGGGGGGGGAGCCAAGTTAGTTCCCCCTAGGGGGCAGCCCCATTATCCCTATGGGCCCGTTCGGTAGGAGAATAAGCAGGAATAAGGATGGAGAATAAGGAGAATAAGGGTCTATTCTCCGTTCGGCTGGAGGATAAGAATAAGGAGAATAAGGTGAAATAAAGGTAGGTAAGGTGGGATAAAGATAGAAATAAGAGTGAAATAAGATGAAATAATGGAGAATAGTCGTACCACGGGGAAGCGTGTTGGGGACTTATTCCCCTTATTCCATTCCTCCTTATACCCCAAACGAACAGGGCCTATGTGCGTGCGTGCGTGCGTGCGTGCGTGTGTGTGTGTGAAAAGGTAAGCTGCTCCACGGAGCAGCCAAGCTGGCTGCTGCGTGGGGCAGTTTCCCCCCTTTTTTATTTTTTTGATTTTTTTTGTTTATTCATCTATATATAACTCCTACATGTCATTCAAATTTCGTGAGAAACAGAGACTCCTATGCCCTCCATCTAGAACAGGTAAAATTTAACGGCCTGAAATTTGCTGTAAAGTACCTGTTCTAGATGGAGGGCATAGGAGTCTCCGTTTCTCACAAAATTTGAATGGCATGTAGAAGGAATATATATATGAATAAACATAAAAAAAATTCGAAAAAAAATAAAAGGGGGGGGGGGGGACTGCCCCACGCAACAGCCAGCTTGGCTGCTCCGTGGAGCAGCTTCCCGGTTCTCTCTCTCTCTCTCTCAATATATATATATATATATGTATGTATATGAGGAAAATGGAGTTGCCCCTAGGGGCAGCTAACTTAGCTCCCCCCACCCTATTTTCTTCAAATTTTTTTTTGAAAATTTTTTCCGTGAATATTCATCAGTATATCCCTATATTATGTCATAAAAATTTCGTGTGAAACAGATACTCCTACGGCCTCCATCCAGACAGTTATTTTTTTAACGGTAACATGATTTTTTAAATCGACCCCGTTTGGATGGAGGTCGTAGAAGTCTCTGTTTCGCATGAAATTTGAATGACATAATATATGGATTTAATAATGAATTTCCACGGTTTTGGATTTCAAAAAAAACAAAAAAAATATATGAAAAAGGGGCGGGGGGAGCTAAGTTAGCTCCACCTAGGGGGCATACACATTTTACCCTATATATATATATAGAGAGAGAGAGAGGTAAATGGGGCTGCCCCCAGGGAGTAGCCAACTTGGCTACTCCCACACTTATTTTTCCCTCATTTTTTTATTTTTTTACAAAAATAAAAATTTGTATATTCATCATTATATCCCTCTCACATTCTATTAAAATTTCGTCAGAAACAGATACTCCTACGGCCTCGATCCAAACATGATCGATTTAAAAAATCCTGCGACCGTTAAAAAAATGACGTGTGGATGGAGGGCTTAGGAGTCTCTGTTTCTAATGAAATTTTAATAGAATGTGAGAGGGATATAGTGATGAATATACAAATTTTTATTTTTCAAAAAAATAAAAAAAAAACGACGGAAAAATAGGGGTGGGAGTAGCCAAGTTGGCTACTCCTTGGGGGTGTATATATATATATATATATATATATATATATATATATATATATATATATATATGGGATAAATGGGGCTGCCCCCTAGGGGGAGCTAACTTGGCTCCCCCCGCCCCATTTTCACCATTTTTTTATTTTTTTTTTTAAATTTCTTACATGAATATTCATCACTATATCCCTATATTATACTATTAAAATTTCGTGCGAAACAAAGACTCCTATTGCCTCCATCCAGACAATCATTTTTTAACGATAACAGATTTTTTTAAATCGACCCCGTTTGGATGAAGGTCGTAGGAGTCTCTGTTTCGCACGAAATTTTAATAGCATAATATAGGGATTTAATAATGAATTTACACGATTTTAGATTTCAAAAAAAAAATAAAAAAATTATGCCAAAATGGGGCGGGGGGAGCTAGGTTAGCTCCCCCTAGGGGGCATACACATTTTACCCATATATATATATATATATATAGGGAAAAATGTGTATGCCCCCTAGGGGGAGCTAACCTAGCTCCCCCCGCCCCATTTTGGGGAGCTAACTTGGCTCCCCCCGCCCCATTTTCACCATTTTTTTTATTTTTTTTTGAAAATTTCTTACATGAATATTCATCAGTATATCCCTATATTATACTATTAAAATTTCGTGCGAAACAGAGACTCCTATGGCCTCCATCCAAACAATCATTTTTTAACGGTAACAGATTTTTTTAAATCGACCCCGTTTGGATGAAGGTCGTAGGAGTCTCTGTTTCGCACGAAATTTTAATAGC